>OZ059828.1:46102350-46250764 GCA_964057195.1 Orthosia cruda | reverse complement strand
TAATACGAGTATATACATAAACTCACGCGTTTTGCCCGGCCCGATGTCTGGACATCCACAGGCTTAAAATTATCATGTCTGAAATTGATATATTCAAGTGCAAAACGGCCGAAAATTGGCATTACTCTGAATTCACGCAAATCGGGTACTGAGCCTTCCCCCTACTCAGTCCGGCAGACAAAACTGCCCAAGTGTATTATTGCCTCGTTCATCTTGGACCACTCGCATTTTCGCACACTTCCGCGTTGAGGGGGTATGATGTTTGAGCTCGTTTGGGATCATTCCAAGTGATTCGGTTTTTGTGAATATGGGGGTAGACTGAGCCGCTTTGTACTCATTGACTGTTAACACACTCTTCAAATCTTGGACACTTACTTCGTGTAATTTTCGAGAAGATATAATAAAATGACCATTTTATTATCAAATGGTAAAAATAAGACAAACATTTCTGGCAAAATTATAAAAATATGTTGGAGCTTGAAATCCAAAAGAGCATATTGTTCTTTTGTGTTTAAGACAAAAGCTTATAGACAGAAATATATAAGCGAAAGCGAAAATATATAGGATAAACGTACGCCACCGAAACGTCCAAGGTCAACCCTAAATATGTAGGCTTTTCGACTATTTCGTCTGGAAGTCCTTTTCTTAATTATAAATTATTCGAATCTTTTTTCCTTGTCAGCCATTACAGTGACAAATTATTATTTAAGTACACACAAAACACTTAACAGAGAAAATAAATAATACAGATAGAAGACCACAAAGGTACTGCTTATTTTAATATAAATTTCTTCCAGCAGACCTGCGACAGGAAAGTTGGATGATATACGAAGACACAGTGTGTATAAGGAAATAAGGAAACATAATATAGATTAACAACTATATAACTTAACTAATTATATATAAATAACACATACCTTAACTAAATATATAGAAAGTAAAAATACATATTTAATAATATATAATAATTACTATATGGTGGAGAGGTGATCTTTGACCTGTTTCTTAAATATATATAAATTTTGTGAATCACGAATTTTAGGTGGAAGTGAGTTCCACAGTCGTACTGCATGAACAGAGAAGGAGTGGGAATATAAATTAGTACTATGGGATGGGAAGTTTAGGTGATGCTTAAGGTGGGATCTACACAGGACATCGGCAGGGCGAGTGAAGGAGAAGCGATCGCGGAGATATTCAGGTTACGAAGGTTTAAACAGGATATTGAAGACGAGACATCAACATTTTTGTTGATTAATTAAAGTCGATAGGCAATACAGTGTATCTGCCTATTAGGGTAAGACGTCAAATAGCGAGGCTATTATCTTTTACTTTAAACTCAGACATAAATAGTAAGTCGAAGTCATGTACTGTAGTTGATATTCGTAGTAATACTAATTTACAGGTGGTTAATAATTTAAATAACATTAGCAATTCTGCTATTAATATTTATAATTTAAACTAGTTTGTAGGACAAGGGAGGGAACCAATAACGAAATAGTTTGTAGTACATCCACCAACAAGAAGGTACCTTCTTGCTCCCACATAGTTAATCTAAAAAAAGGGGCTAAGCAGAATTCTTTGAAATTATTCCATCAAAATATTCTAGGTTTTTCTGCAAAGCAATTGGAAATAGAACTGTTTTACTGTGACAATATTTGATATTATTTGTTTTACAGAGCATGGACTGAACGATTATTCAATGCTTATTAATTATAAAAATTATGCAGTGGGCAGCTGTTCTAACAGAAATGTTATGTTGCGTGGAGGTTCACTTATACTAATTTAAAATGGTATTAAATCGAAACTTCGTAAACATATTGTAGATCTATCAGTTGAACATAGTGTTGAACTGTCCTGTGTTGAGCTGGAAGCATGTTATGTGCGTTTACAGACCCCCCAATTATAAAAACTACTGTATATTTGAGTCAGTGATGGAAGACTTTAATATAAATATATTATAAAATAATTCAGATAACAGCAGACTCTTAAATCTCTTCAAATCATTTAATTTGATACATGTGTTTAAGGAACCCACCCGAACCGATCAACTGCTACATGTATTGATAATGTTTTTAGTTGCTGCGACTACTTAAACAAAGCCATTATGAATTGTCTGCCTTCGGATCATAGTGGGCTACTGGTAACTTTTGAGTCCAACATACCAATACAACAAGTGCAGATTCAATCCAGACCAATAACATCCGGTAAATTAAATAAATTTTACAGCACTTTAATCAGTAAGTTAAGTTACCAGGACCTCACAGTGAACGATAGTAATATTTCATACAAAAAACTTGCTCAATGGTTCAAACAGAATTCAATAATACTTTAAAAAGAAAACTAAAACTATATGCCCTAAGTTTTTATTCAGTGACTGGGCGACTAAAGGAATCAGAAAAAGTAGGGAAAGACTTTACGAGCTGTAAGGCCTTAAGCCTTATATTAACACTGAAATTTTAAAAAAATATGTTGCTACTTACTCAAGAATGTTTAAACATACGTGTACACTAGCTAAGGCTTTATACATAAACAATAAGGTTAAATTCGCAGAAAATAAAATTAAGACGGTTTGGAAAATTATAAACAATGAAACGAACAGGCAAAAAAAATACTGATTACACGCTTAATACTACACATGGACTTATTAGAAATAACAAAGAAGTTGCTCAAGAATTTGTAAATTTCTTTACCAGCATCCCAATTAAAACTACTGAAACCTTAAATTCTTCGCCGTCGCTCGATGCTGATTTATTACACGCTAACGTTTCAGACTGTCCAACCGAATTTAATTTTTCACATATACATCCAATAACAGTAATAAAAGCTTTTAAGAAAATAAAGATAAAACTGACCAAAGATCTATGGGGAATGTCCATCAAAGTTTGTACCTCTATTACTCAGACTATAGCGCCGTACTTAGTTTTGATATTGAATTTGTGTGTAGATCAAGGAGTCTTTCCGGATCTAATAAAACATAGTAAGATTATACCACTTTTTAAATCCGGGGACGGTAAATACACAAATAATTACAGACCAGTATCCGTGTTGCCGGTTTTCAGTAAGGTATTTGAAAAGATAATGCTAAATCAAATGCTCGTTCATTTTAATACGAATAACATCCTACACGAGGAACTGTATGGTTTCACCAAAGGACGTTGTACAACCGACGCTGGTGTCACCTTATTAAAAGACATCTTTGATGCGTGGGTGGAGGGACAAGATGCCATAGGTATCTTCTGCGACCTGTCGAAAGCGTTTGATTGCGTTGATCATGAAACAATGCTTTTGAAACTTGAGCATTACGGGCTATGCCAATCAGCATTAAGTTTACTAAAATTCTATTTGAATGATAGACAGCAATTAGTTCAAATAAACGGTGTCAATTCGTCGGAGTTGAACGTGAACATCCCAGGGCTCAATTTTAGGTCCTTTCTTATTTTTAGTATACATTAACGATTTACCCCATCTATTGTCAAACAAACTAAACATGGTGTTATTTGCTGATGACACTTCTTTGATTTTTAAGATAACTAGACGTAAGAGTGATGTTTCCGACGTAAATAATGCATTGCGGCAAGTTCAAAATTGGTTCACTGCTAATAATTTAGTTTTAAATGCAAAAAAAACTAAGTGTGTAAAATTTGCCTTGCCGAATGTCAAAAGTTATGAATGTGACATTTTATTAAATAACGAGAAGCTAAAATTTGTCGAAAAAACGGTTTTCTTGGGTTTCACGCTAGACTCAAGGTTACAATGGGGTCCTCATTTAATATCACTTGCGGATCGGTTAACTTCGGCAGCTTATGCTGTTGGAAAAATTCTTCAATTTACTGATGTATATACCGCGAGACTGGTCTATTTTAGTTACTTTCATAGTATAATGTCTTACGGTATATTACTATGGGGAAGGGCTGCAGATATTCAGTCAATTTTTATTCTGTGAAAACGAGCAATCAGAGCGATATACAATCTTCGCGGCGCGATTCTCTTAGGGATTTTTTAAAGGAAATTAACATAATGACGGTACCTTGTCAATATATTTACGAAAACATCATGTACGTTAGAAAAAAAATACATCTTTTTAGTAAAAACAGCGATAGATATATTTATGTTACTAGAAATAGCGACCAATTAATTCAACCAGGTTTCAGGCTTGCTAAAGTAGCGTCATCTTTTATGGGGTACTGTATAAAATGTTACAATAAGATTCCTCCCCACATTCTAGAACTGAATGAGGCGAAATTCAAAACTTGTATAAAACGCACACTATGCAGGCAGGCATATTATAAGTTGGGGGATTAAATCGCTGATAAAAATGCTTGGCTCAACGCTAGTCCTGCTCCACAGCCACTAGGGCACAAAAACAAGTAATAAGCAGAAAAGTTCTGAAGTATTGTTGGACCTGTTAAAGACTGTATGAACATGTATTTGTGTTGTATAAACTCAGTCTATTTTAGTATTATATAACTGCACAGCACATATGTGAGTACTATGTACCAACTGTAAATCTATCATTTACTGTATGTGTCGTTGACTTCAGTATTCCCTGGCAGTTGATAGTGTGTCATGCTCTCTCTAATGTCTCACTGATGAAGGCACATGTGTTGGATCATTCGGTTCCCTTCATGATAGTTGAGCTGAGTGGTGCCTATCCATGTGTCATGTTCGTGAACGGGCGCCATTAGTTGGAATTGGTCATAACTTAGCTGCCTCGGCCTGTTTTTAATTACCTATTTATTTTATTTTTAATTGTTTGTTCTACTCTAGACGCTTTTACGTGCAAGTTTTTTTTACATCATTCTCACATATATATATATGTATATCTATTTTGTCAACAAGAACAATGTAACCAAATACTTGTAAAACACCTTTTTTTAAAGAGTAGGTGTAGAGTTTCTTTTCCATTCTTCTCCATAACAAGTTACATTTCCAAATGGACGGTAGAATCAATTATTATTACCTGTAATTTTTTTTTCGACGTTCCATAGTGCCACTTAATGGCCTAATTGAATAAAGAAATTTTGATTTGGATTTTTCATGATGAACTCGCTTCAGTGATCGCTAGCAGTCACTTCAATTCATTGCTGTCTTAATAAAAGATAAATTGAAAATTATTCTAGTTCTTTTAACAGACCTCCTAGTATTTCTTCAAAATGCCTGCCTATGAGAAAGAGGCAAGTAAGACTAATAGAGAAGTATCAAACTATTCTAATTCTTATTCACCTAAAGTACACCCACATCATCATCATCATCATCATATCAGCCGAAAGACGTCCACTGCTAGACATAGGCCTCCCCCAAGCGTCGCCACATTGACCGGTCCCGTGCGTCCCGTATCCAGCGGATACCCGCAACCTTCACCAGGTCATCGGTACACCTGGTGGGAACGCTTCCAACGTATCGTCTTCCGTTTCGCGGTCGCCACTCCAGAACTTTTCTGCTCCACCAGCCATCAGTTCTGTGAGCAAAGTTTGGCAATTCTTCGGGCTATATCGGTAACCCTGGTTCTCTTGTGGATCTCTACGTTTCTGATTCGATCACGCAAGGGGACTCCGGGCATTGCCCTCTCAATGGCCCTTTGGGTGAATGTAAGCTTTCTGAAACACACACACACACCCCCCGGATCCGGGGGCTGACCTAATATCCTGCTCGAAGCCAGAATATCAATATTGAACATGTTTGGACAGTCTTGTTAACAAAATATTTTTGATTTACATACGGGTATGCTATTTCATAAAAAAAAATGTGTAAAATATTTAATAAACATCCAAGCCGTTTTGGAGGACTATTCAAAAAGAGCAAATAAATATAATGTTGATAATAATTTTTGGAAAATAAAACTATTAGTTACACGAAAAAACCATGTCTCACAAATAATGTACATGAATCAATAATAAATAAGTGTAGATATTTATCATATCTTATAACCTAACAGTTACTAAAGAGTATGCTTTAGAAAGTAACCGTTTTACGGCACTAAAACGGTAGAAATCCCCTAAGTAAAACAGTGTAATAATATTTGCAGATAGGCCAATAAATAAATAAAACTAATACATTTTACCTAAAAATGCTCCAACCGCATCCTACCAAACCTGCAAGTTCTGTACTTGACATACAATTCCGATGCGATATTGGTTCAAAATTAAATAAATATAATCGGACGAACGGCGAATGCTCGCCATACATCACTTGTTATACAGTCATCCGATATGGCGCGTATGATCGAATGTTATCGTTATATCTTTTATATGGATGGGGTCATGTTCATTTTTGTTTTTATTTTTTTTATACACTATCTTTTATCCTACCTGTGACTCGCAACTATGATAGCCTGACAATTGTATCTTCATAATTATGAAATAATTTCGGGTCAGATTTTCTATTTAGACATTAAAAAAGGTCCTCCGTTGTTTGCCTCAATGTAAGATAAAGAAAACTATATCATACATTTTTGGAACGCTTTTGTTTCAATGCGGGATCTTAAATACTAGAGTGGACACATGCCTAGCTAGATTTATGTACGAACGCAGCTCAAAGGATTAGCTGCACTAGTCTAAAAGTGCTTTAAAATAATTTAACTACACCAGGGTGCTATTCACCGCGCAAAACACAAAGGGAGAATAGTCATACAAAATGTATTGTGCCAAGAGGTCTTCTTCTCGTTTCGTCTTCTTATCGTTTCAACAGTACATTTAATACTGTACTGTACTACACCCCACAGCCGGGATAGCACGTCCGAAGGGAAGTTTCGAGTGCCGATGAGAAACAAAAACAGGAGCGTGACACCAGACACCCACTTTTCGGTACACAACTACCGACGCAACGGCTAAAATACAGACACAGCTTCCTAAAATTGGTAGGGTACTCAAAAATAATATTGTATTTATAGGTGGAATCCGGGATCGCGGTCCCAGTCCCAAAAGCCCCACGAGCCGTCAGGAGGCCCGGCCGATGCACGCTGCAAACTATTGCATTATACTTTTAGCCCCACGAACACATTTTTGCCTGCAAGTGAGCATCTGCCCGCAGAGTCCAACCTTTTGTGGCCTACATACTCGTAGAAATCCATGAACGGCCTCAGAACCCAAATAGGTAAGTGTAACTCCAACCTCGCAAAATGTGGCTACCTTGACGGAACAGCAGTAGGGTGTGCATGTGGTACAGAGTCGGAAATCAAGGTCCACCTCCTATCCTGTTCTCTGTGCCTAAAAAAGCAACCAAGGTGATCTATGGGCAGCCACCGATGACACCGTGGAAGTGGCTTAGTTTAGGGCCAATTAAATTTGAGCGACTGTCGTACGGAATCGTGACAGCGACACGAAGAAGAAGTACCTTTAATCAGACTGATTGGGCCCAGTAGTTGACCTCATTTCTTATAGTTTAAGAAGCGTGGTTCAGGCTGTCTAGGATGCAAGTGAATATATAGCTGGGACACTGGGAAGGTTTATAAGCTATAGTGATTGCCTGGACGAATCTAAGATACCACTAAGCCCCTTTACTGATGGTGCGATGCAATTCGATTTATATCAAACCAATAAGCGATTTTTACTAGGCATACATGTTCACATGGACGCAATTCGACCGATACGCACTTACATTTTTCTTATAAAATACGTGTGCAATATCGCCTATCGACACAATTTCAATTGCGTCGCTTCGTCCAGAAATGAGAGTAAAATTATAAGACTTCGTAACTCAAAACTTCTGTAATATTCCAAGAACGTAATATTTAGTGCATACCTGCATATTTAGACTCCAGGCAACCGGGCTAAATTCTAGCTAAGTAGGTAAATCTCGCTTTGCCAACGTTTAGGGATTAAATACGAAAACGCGACACACCGGCAAGTAGTTCGTAAAGCATAAAAGTAAATAGGAATTTTAAAAAAAACACGTTTTGATAGTTAACATTAGAATCGGGATATTTACCATGCTTACTGTTTGCAGCGAGTTTCCGATATTTCGGCGCTGTTGCAAGCACCATGATCACGGATAAACTGAAGTTATTGCGGGTGGGTGTTTATGAGGAGACATATTGGTCTATCCTCTTTCTTTTTCGTTTTTTGCACTCGGTACCGCTACCATTGTCACTCACAACACGATTTGTTCCCGACACATGAAACTCACTGTGTCCGCTCGCGAACTTTTTTCGGCACTTTTTCGGGGTTTACACAGCTGAACCACTGAATTTGCAAGCTCTCGACAGTTGAAACCCATCCTACCGGTTGAAATTCTTATAATTGGTAATCTCGATAGCTTCCCTCACCAGTCTAGGGATATAGTGGCGTTCTGTCGAAATGACCTAAGGGTTATGTAACTCAATCCAGTGGTTTAATCCTGATTCCAAAAGATGTTGAGCTATGGCCGATTTTTGGGTGTCATTGTTCTTTATCGCCATGATATGCTCTGAAATTCGACAAGCAACCGTACGCTTCGTCTGACCGATGTATGACTTGCCACAACTACAATATAGTTTATAAACACCGGGCTTTTCCAGCGGAAAGTTGTCCTTCGGCGAGCGCAGCATCTGTGACACTTTTCTGAAAGGAGTGAAGACAGTCTTTAAGGCGTATTTCCGAAGAATGTTAGCAACCTTATCTGTCACTCTCCTCACGTACAGCAAAAATGCTGGCTGCCTGTCAACCTGGAGGCCTGTGCCCCAGCAGTGGAAACATTAAAAGGCTAATGATGATGATGACAACCATGGAGAACCATACGAAATAATAATAAGATGTTTGGTGCGACGCATAAATGCGTGAGATTTCTATACAAGACATCAAAATTGTAATAATGGTCTTTACCAAAGAATTGATCAATATCAATACTGGGACATAGTAATACTAAAAAATTAGATTTTGCTGTTGAATGAAATATTTATCCGGTATTCTAATCTTCTAACCTTATGCTCCAGAACGATCCCATTTCCACCAAAACGGGTAAATAAACAAATTCCGACTCCGCCAAACTTTCTACTCTAAATGTTTTTCTTATGTGTTTATAAATATATTTAAAAATGTAACAAATAAGTAATAAATTAAATAAAGGACATAATAAATAATACTACGTATATAAGTGAACCTACTTTATTTTGAAAGACCGCCTTTTAAGCACCTGAATTATTATTATTTTTAACTTAATAATAGTCTAAACCTATTAATTTTTATTATATCTACTTCCCCTCAACCCGCAACATTCTCCTATAGGCATACAGGGCTGTCTAAATATGCTGATGTTGGTTAGCGTATGTCAATTTTGTATCAATAACGTAAACAATTATTGTAAAATGGGTATATTGCACGCTTACTTGTGGAATCGATGTCAATAACTACAGAAAACTAACACGCACGCGGCGCATGTAAAAGTCGTAGTATAT
The DNA here is from genome assembly GCA_964057195.1 of Orthosia cruda. Taxonomy (NCBI): domain Eukaryota; kingdom Metazoa; phylum Arthropoda; class Insecta; order Lepidoptera; family Noctuidae; genus Orthosia; species Orthosia cruda. The sequence continues at coordinate 46,241,394 of OZ059828.1, read as the reverse complement.
CCTCCTGCACATTGATGTTGCTTTTTATAAACTTTTAGGGGGTGATGTTTCTCTGCAGCTTTCTCTTTCGTCGCCGAGTTGCCAGCTTGTCGGTTTTTTATCGGTTATTCGGAATTGCATGATTTAATTCCACCCAGCCCGTTCCATCATCGGACTACTAGACGTACGGCGATGCGTCATCGATATATGGTGGACATCCCACCCATACGGCGCATGTAAAAGTCGTAGTATATCCTCCTGCACATTGATGTTGCTTTTTATAAACTTTTAGGGGGTGATGTTTCTCTGCAGCTTTCTCTTTCGTCGCCGAGTTGCCAGTTTGTCGGTTTTTTATCGGTTATTCGGAATTGCATGATTTAATTCCACCACGCCCGTTCCATCATCGGACTACTAGACGTACGGCGATGCGTCATCGATATATGGTGGACATCCCACCCATACGGCGCATGTAAAAGTCGTAGTGTATCCTCCTGCACATTGATGTTGCTTTTTATAAACTTTTAGGGGGTGATGTTTCTCTGCAGCTTTCTCTTTCGTCGCCGAGTTGCCAGCTTGTCGGTTTTTTATCGGTTATTCGGAATTGCATGATTTAATTCCACCCAGCCCGTTCCATCATCGGACTACTAGACGTACGGCGATGCGTCATCGATATATGGTGGACATCCCACCCATACGCACTAAACGTTTTGGGAATACTTTTATTATGCGTACAGTTAAGGAGTGGAATTCCCTGCCGGAGTCTGTGTTTCCCGATAGCTACAATCTAGGGGTCTTTAAGTCAAGAGTGAATAGGTTACTTCTAGGCAAGCGTGCTCCACCATCGACCACATCATCGCTTACTATCAGGTGAGATAGTGGTCAAGTGCGAGCCTATACTAGACAAAAAAAAAAAAAAGCTTTATGTACTGCAGTTATTATATTAACTGTAAAATTTACCTTAAATTTCAACTTTTTTATTTTTAAGCTATTGCATAGCTTCTTTCGCGGGCCTTGAGCGCGGGGACCGAATCCAGAAATTCCGTAACGAAAAAACCTCACGCTCCCCACTGTTCATCAATGTGGACCTTATGCTAATGAGAATAAGGGTCACTTTTGCTTGTCTTGTCACTTGCTAGGTCCACCCGTTCCTGAAAAATTTGGTGGTGACACACGGGCAGACGAACAAGAGAGTGATCTTATAAGGGTTCCTTTTTTACCTTTTGAGGTACAGAACCCTAAAAAGACTGACTTCTCGTTGCCTTCTTTGCGCACCATACTTAAAGAATCGCCCCTCACATTTTATCTTCACAAAAAAAATTACAATTAAGGAAAATATATATAATGATTTAAGTAGTCAAGTCCCTTTCCTTCGTCTCGTTCGTAATCTCACGATCAGTAGGAAGAACATTAACGAGTACCGCGTCATTACCTTGCTTAAAAGCATAAAATCACTTTTTAAGATTATTATGAGTTCTTTAAAAGTGAGGAGAATATTTTTTAAATACTTTTTACTTAGATGAAAATTTTGAAGGGTCTGGTGTAAGGTCCCATTGTTTAAAAATAGCGGGTAACTTGTGCTTATGGATTTAGTAATGAGTACTTTAACAAGTAATGCATTTATAGTTGAAGAGTATTAGGGAATACGTAGGTGTAGAGTCTAGATTTCCGGGAAGAGCAATGAGAACGTATATTCGCAGACTGAATCTACCCGCAGTTCATTTTTATTAAGTTAACCTAAAACTACCCACTAACTACAAATATCACAATAGTAATAAAATATAATTAATTGATTGGTGCTTTCTTACAACTATTGCATTGATGTGATAAAGCTAAAGTAAGTATCAGCTGTTGTCGCAACAGAAAAAGATGGCCAATTTTATAAGTCCCAAATAACATAAGTATAGTTATCTTAATCGTAATTATATAAGATACAACAAACAACATATAAAATACAGGAAAATAAAGCTCATAAACAAAGACGAGCGTAACCTGATGGGTTTTCTTTCAGAAAATCTTTGAATGATTGAGCGAGATTACATTAGATAGAGGGTAAGAGGGTTTTAATTTAGTAATATATCGCCAGAATAGCCTCTTAAAGTCGATCATCTGTGTATTTTAAACATCAACCTCTTGTCTTGTTTTCTCTAAAGATCTTTAACAGGTGCTTAGTAACACCCAAAACCTTACAGACCTCGAATATACAAAATACTTATCACATAAATACATGCTCAACAATAACAAAACAATTGTCTAAATATACCGTACGCAGAAATACACCCACAGTACTTAACCTAAATGTATCCAAAAGCACCCACATAATGTGTAGATACAGAAGGTCAACTTGAAACACCGAGTAAAACTGCACGCACACATAGACAGGCTTCACGTACAGCGAATGCACCAGCACTCGCTACCGGCATTTGTTTGATATCGCGGCTCCGCCGTACGTATGCGTGGGCCTGTTTTCTTTCGCTGTACGGAGCCGGTCTTCTGTACATTCTATTCTGTATCAACGGTTAACACAGGAGTTTCTTCAAGTGGAACTTGTACTGTAGCTAACTATTGTAGTCGACCACCGTTTAACAATGGGTTAGAGGATCAAATTGGGACGCACGACTGATCAAGAATTCTCACAATATGTAATGCGTTGGTGGTTATTGTAAGGAATATGTGTTTAGCGTACTGTAAGAAGGACGGTTTCTGCTGTTTGAATTTAGGTCTCGACCGAATATATAACGCAAATTTGACATTTTATTAAAAAAATGCTGTGTGTCTGTGATGTGATTTAAAGTAGTTTGAACTACCCTGGTCTAGTTGCCTTTGCCTATAATTATACAGATTTAATTAGGTTATTAATTTAATTAGTTAATTAGGTTAACCGGGAGCGATCACCGCATGGTAAGAGGCACATTGAACATTAATATTAAGCTTGAAAGGTCTCGACTGATGAAGTCCACGCTCCGGCCAGCACAGATCCAGGTCCAAAACCCCGAGAGCTTTCAGCTCGAACTCCAGAATCGTTTCGAGTGCCTAGGGAGCTCCGTGGATGAATATAGCAACGGGTTCGTGGAAGCTGTCCATACGGTCGGGTCTAAGTTTTTCAAGACCCGTCGTACAGATAGAAACAAAAATCTCTCTGATCATACCCTCAAGCTTATGAAGGAGAGGCGTGAGATGATCCTGCAGTCTTCAGATGAGGCGTGCAAATACCGGCAGCTCAATAGACAGATCTCTAAATCCTTGAAAAGAGACCTCCGCCGCTTCAATACCGAGCGTATTAAAGACGCGATCGAGCGAAATAAAGGCTCCAAGGTGTTTTCAAGGGATCTGGCTATTGGGCAGAGCCAACTCACGAAACTGAAGACCGACGATGGCAGGATCGTATCCGCCAAACCGGAGCTTCTCAGGGAGATCGAGACATTCTATGGGCAGTTGTACACATCGATCAGCAAGCCCGTTGCGAGTCTAGCAAATGACCCAAGAGCTAGATTGACCCGACACTATACCGAAGATATCCCGGACGTCAGCCTGTACGAGATTAGGATGGCTCTGAAACAGCTCAAAAACAACAAGGCGCCGGGTGATGACGGAATTACGGCCGAACTCCTGAAGGCGGGTGGAAAACCGGTCCTTAAGGCCCTTCAGAAGCTGTTTGATTCCGTCATACTCGAGGGCAAAACGCCACAGGCATGGTGCAGGGGTGTGGTGATACTCTTCTTCAAGAAGGGCGACAATGCCCGGTTGAAGAACTATAGGCCCATCTCACTTCTTAGCCATGTCTACAAGTTGTTTTCAAGAGTCATCACGAATCGTCTCGCGCGCAGGTTTGACGATTTCCAGCCCCCCGAACAAGCCGGATTCCGAAAAGGCTTTAGCACCGTAGACCACATACATACGCTGCGGCAGGTTATACAGAAGACCGAAGAGTATAACCTGCCTCTCTGTTTAGCGTTTGTGGACTACGAGAAAGCCTTCGATTCGATAGAGACTTGGGCTGTACTGCAGTCTCTCCAACGGTGCCAGATCGACTACCGGTACATTGAGGTGTTGAAGTGTTTGTACAAAAACGCCACCATGTCAGTCCGTCTTCAGGATCAGACCTCGAAACCAATCCTTCTCCGGCGCGGCGTGAGACAGGGAGACGTCATTTCTCCGAAACTGTTCACTGCTGCGCTGGATGATGTTTTCGAGGTTCTGGACTGGAGGGGGCTGGGCATCAACGTTAATGGCGAGTACATTACTCACCTTCGGTTTGCTGACGACATAGTGGTCATGGCTGAGACCATGGAGAGCCTCAGTAAAATGCTCGATGACCTCAGTAGAGCTTCCGAAAGAGTGGGTCTTAAAATGAACATGGACAAAACCAAGATCATGGTGAATGCCCATGTAACACCCACTCCTATCAAGGTCGGAGACTCTACTCTCGAAATTGTAGACGATTATGTCTACCTGGGACAAACGATCCAGTTGGGTAGGTCCAATTTCGAGAAAGAGGTCAACCGTCGAATCCGACTCGGCTGGGCGGCGTTCGGGAAGTTGCGTGGTATCTTCTCGTCCAATTTACCGCAGTGTCTCAAGACAAAAGTCTATGACCAGTGTGTGTTGCCAGTGATCACCTATGGAACCGAGACGTGGTCGCTCACAATGGGCCTTATCAGAAAGCTCAAAGTCACCCAAAGGGCAATGGCTATGCTCGGAATATCCTTGCGTGATCACGTCAGAAATGATGATATCCGCAGGAGAACCAAAGTTACCGACATAGCCCGAAGAATTGCCAAACTTAAGTGGCAGTGGGCAGGGCACATTGCTCGCAGAACGGATGGCCGATGGGGCCGAAAAGTTCTGGAATGGCGACCGCGAACCGGAAGACGATACGTTGGAAGGCCTCCTACTAGGTGGACTGATGACCTGGTTAAGGTTGCGGGAAGGCGCTGGATGCGAGACGCACGGGATCGGTCAATGTGGCGACGCCTGGGGGAGGCCTATGTCCAGCAGTGGACGTCTTTCGGCTGAAATGATGAATTAGGTTATGAAGACAAGTTGGCCTAATCTTGAAAATACTGAAGTCTAGCGAAAGCACCACACATCTTTGACGTATCACAGAATTCCTTTTTGAAGAGTATTACAAGGTCAGATCCTAATGAAATATATATAATACATACACATACATAAACTCACGCCTTTTGCCCATGAGGGTATCCTAATGAAATAAAACATAATGTATGATGTTGATAACTACTAGACGTATAGCCCTAAATTGTCCATCATACGTTCTACTAAGTCCTTTGCCATGTCTGGACATCCACAGGCTTAAAATTATCATGTCTGAAATTTAAGGGCAAAACGGCGGCAAATTGGCATTACTCTCACGCAAATCGGTGCGGAGTCTTCCCCCTATTCAGTCCGGAAGGCGAAACTGCCCAAGTTTATTATTGCCTCGTTCATCTTGGACCGCTCGTATTTTCGTACATTTCCGTTTTGAGGGGGACTGAGACGTATGAGCTTGTTAGAATTTGAAGTATGTGTGACGTCATTAAATCATTAATTTTCATTTTTCAATGGTTTGCTACATAATACATACCTGTCATATTTATTAAGCACCTACCGACAAATGTCTAAATACCTACCTTAATTATTATTGTTGTGTCAACTACCTTCAAATGTAAAAGAGTACCCACCTAAGTAAATATTGTTGTGTGTACAGAAATAACTCTAAACTTATATTTAAGCCACGTTGAAAATATACCTATAAATGATTACGTAATTTGTAATGACCATTGTGATGTATCCTGGATTTTATAATGCTATATTGGTTTTATAAGTCCTTTGAAACAATTAGTACAATTTCTGTGAGTACAATACTGTCTGTTAGTATCAATATTCTTTCGAATATTGATTAAGAATTACTATATAGGCGATATTAAATTCCATAATTGTCTTGATACGTTTTAAAACATATTCACTTCATAGTAATTAATTATTGTTCACCTAATTTTGAGATTATTTGAAGCAATATAGAAAATGGCGGGATACCGCGCCATTTCTCAAATTGGACCTATTGAGACACAGATAGACCCGATATTATAAAATATTGTGTAATTGATAAGCGGACTTACTTTTTGGTGAATTACAAGCCAGTACAGGCCAGATATTGTTATTTAGAAGTATACTACTTTATAATACTTGGTGTATGATCGACTAGACAAGACTAACGTAAGTTATTTGATATTATAACTTTATTATTTATAATTGTTGTGTTGAAGCTGTATCTATATCGTATTATGGCCTTTATTCCTAATATGTTAAATTGATTTAAGGGCTACTCTATGTCCTTTGCCTTGTCCTTTTTATTTTGAATCTATAATATTGTAAATACTTTGTGTTTGTAAAAGATATCGATTAATACTATGAAAGAGCTTCCGTGGGGTATGTTGCCCTTCTTCCTCACGAGAACTAGTCTAGCGAATGGGCAGTAAGCTCAATGAGCCTTCTAAATATGAATTAATTGACAAGCCTTACTTAAATAAATACCTAGTCTTGTGTTTCTGTGCTTTTATTCATAAAACCCTTTCCTTACACACCACACACATTAGAACTCTGATACGCAGTAAATAACCAATAACCATCTTGACATTCAAAGCTTGCTATCTTGGTAGATATCAATACTTTTATATAGAATTCCATTCATGATTCTAACAAGCTCGTTTGGGTTCATTCCATGTGCTTCGGTTTTGGTGAATATGCGGGCAATCTGAGCGGTTCGTTACTTATCGGCTGTTAACAATCATACACTCTTCACATCTTGGACACTTTCTTCGTGTTACTTTCTTAGCGATATAATAAAATGGTCATTCAAATGGTAAAAATAAGACAAACATTTCTGGAAAAATTATAGAATTTTGTTGGATCTTGAAACCCAAAAGAGCATTTTGTTCTTTTGGGTCTAAGACAAAAGCTTATACACAGAAATCGTTTAGGTAAAGCAAAAATATATAGGATAAACGTACGCTACCGAAACGTCCAAGGTCGATCCCAAATATTTGGGCTTTTAGACCATTAAAATTTCGTCTGGACGTCCTTTTCTTAATTATAAATTATTCAAATCTTTTCACGATGAACTGCAAGTAGTTTATCAAAATGATCGCTTCAGTGATCGCTAGCAGTCACACCTCGCCTAAAGTCTATCGATATTGTTTCACCCTTATCATCTGAGGAAGAAGACTATAAATTGTAATAACTTTTTATCTTAAGTAATATAAAAATATTAATTCATTACTATAAATAAATCGAAAATTGTTCCAGTTTTTCTATTAACAGAATTTCTTTTATTTCTACACAATGGGTAGCCTGCCTATGAGAAAGAGGCAAGAAAGACTAATAGAGAATTATCAAATAACATAACATCACTCCTGTATTCTTGGAAAGGTTAGGCAGGGGTTCACCTATAGTTCATCCACATCATCATCATTAAATCAGCCGAAAGACGTCCACTGCTGGACATAGGCCTCCCCCAAGCGTCGCCACATTGACCGGTCCCATACGTCCCGCATCCAGTGGATACCCGTAACCTTCACCAGGTCATCGGTACACCTGGTGCACTTAGAACAATTTTAGGAATTATATTTATTCCATATTCATTTTGATTAATTCCTAATCGAAATTTTTATTTATGAAATTTTATTTTAATAAAACTTCACAATGAATTCAAAACCTTATTAAAAAATAATTATTTTCAAGAATCAAAAAGCAACGTCTTCCGGTTTGCGGTCGTCAACCCAAAACTTTTCTGCCCCATCCGCCATTCAAAATCAAAAATCTATTTTATTTTATTTTACATAGGCCTACATGGGCACTTATAAAACGTCGACAAAAGGTGCACGGTTCGGGTTTATCGTTTCCTATGGAGAAGAACCGGCATGAAACTCCATGGTTACTCTTTTAAAAAATGGTTTGGTTTTACAATATTTCCATGTTACAGCATTAGTACTATGGGGGGACAAACGTAGGCCCGACAATAAGTCGTAAGAAACTAAAAAAAAAAAGTTTATATAATATATGACAAAGTTAACAAATGTTAACTAACATCTAGAAGGCCTACAATGTTCACACATTCACAAAATAATCAAAAGAATCTATACAAAGTTAAAAAAAAATAACAGGACTAAATTTAACATGTGGCACAAATGTTGTTATCAGTGCTGTAACTATTCTTTGCAAAGGGCTATAAAGATGATTGCGAACTATTGTAAAAAGTCCAATTAAAGGGAGAAAAAAAAAAAAACAAAAAAAAGTGAGATTTAGAATAGTTAGAGACATCCACATATTTGTGCCGTTTATGAGTAACCATTCGTTCTGCGAGCAATGTGCTCTGCCCATAGCAACTTGGCAATTCTTCGGGCTATGTCGGTAACCCTGGTTCTCTTGCGGATCTCTACATTTCTGATTTGATCATGCAAGGATACTCCGAGCATGGCCCTCTCTATTGCCCTTTGGGTGACTGTAAGGTTTCTGAAATACCCACATAGGTATCATTTTTTTTATTGGAACCATTATAGGAGGAAGAAGACATGATGCGTCATCCCCAAATGAATTTATAATAAGGCATAGCATGATGATGGATAGCCTGTTTCCTATGTCAGTGAGCTGAAAAAACTAACGAACACAAAAAATAACCACCGTACTGAATTTTAATACCGTCATTATTGTGCACTTTGTTTTTATTGTAGGGCGTTTTCCCCAATGTTAACGCAGTACTGGCGAGGCGCCCGCTCGGAGCCAGAATATCAATATTCAACCTCCTTTTAGACAGTATTGTTCTTAAAATATTCATTAATTTACCTAATTTTATGCTACTTCAGTTATGATTTTTCCGTGCAAAAAATATTTTTAGACATTTTAGTCGTTATGGGGGACTATTCAATATCGAAATATCGTGTTGTTAATTATTTATTAAAAGCAAAACTAATAGTTATACGAAAAAAAAAGTTCACAAAAAAATTACATGAATAAATAATAAATATAGATTTATTTCATACCTTTTAACCTAGCGGTTACTAAGGAGAAAAAAAGAAAGAAAAGAAAAAAATACTTTTGAAAGTAACCGTTTTACGGCACTAAAGCGGTGGAAGGCCCTTAAGCAAAACAGTGTAATAATACTTGTAGATAGGCCAATAAATAAATAGAACTAATAAAATTTGGCCTTAAAATGCTTGAACCAAATCCTACCATACCTACAAGTTCTGCACTTGACATACAATTTCGATTCGATATCGGTATAAAATCAAAATAAATATAATCAGACGAATGACGAATGCTCGCCATACATCTCTTGTTATACAGTCATCCGATACGGCGCGTATGATCGAATGTTATCGATAAATCTTTTATATGGATGAGGTCATGTTAATTTATGTTTTTGTAGTTTTTACACTATCTTTTCCCGCAGCTCCGCTCCCGTATCCTATTCCACAGAAATAGTACACTGTTCCACAAGAAAAGTAGCTTCAGTCAAGTCAAGTCAGACTCAGAAATATTGTCTCTTCATATTAATGAAAGAATTTTCGGTATCGGAACAGATTTTCCAAATTAACTTTAAAAAAAGTCCTTCTTTGTTTGCCTCAATGTAAAATAAAGAATACTATATCAAAACCTTTTGGCAACGCTTTTGTTCCAATGCGGGATCTAAAATACTAGACATGAATATTTAACTAATTCGAGTGAAACTGTGGACACGTGCCTAGCTAGATTTATGTACGAACGCAGCTTAAAGGATTAGCTGCACTAGAACAAAAAAAAGGAAAGTGCATTGGCTTTAAAATAATTCAACTACATCAGGGTGTTATTCACCGAGAAAAACACAAAGGGAGAATAGTCATACAGAATTTATTGTGCCAAGAGGTCGTTTTCTCGTTTCGTATTCTTATAGTTTCAACAGTACTTTTTATATTGTACTGTACTATACCCAAAAGCCGGGATAGCACCTCCACACGTCTGAAGGGAAGTTGCGAGTTCATATGAGAAAAAAATTAGGAGCGTGACACCAGACATCCACTTTTCGGTGCACAGCACAACGTCTTAAAAGCTGACACAGCTTCCTGAAATCGGTAGTACCCCCTTGTCAGGAGGCCCGGCCGATGCCCGCTGCAAACTGTTCCAGAATAGTTTTCTCCGACCAATATGTTTTTTATCACCAAGCCAGCATCTGCCCGCAGAGTCCAACCTTCCGTGGTCTACTTGGCAATCCCTGAACCGCCTAAGAACCCAAGTAGGAAGGTGTAAATCCAACCTCGCAAAATGGGCTACCTCGACGGAACAGCAGTAGGGTGTGTGTGTGGTGCCGAAATGCAAACCATTCTCCACACTGTTCTCGGAGCCTAAAAAAATGCAACCAGGGTGATCTATGGGCAGCCACCGATGTCACGAATCGTGACAGCGACACGAAGAAGAAGTACCTTTAACCAGACTGATTGGGTCCAGTTGTTGACCTCATTTCCTCTTTTCTGTAAGAAGCGTGTACACGCTTCTTATGTATGGACAGCTGGGATACTAGGAATAGGTCTATAAGCGAAAACAATTGTCCGGACGAACCTGAGATACTATTAAGCCCCTTTACTGATGGTGCGATGCAATTCGATTTATATCAAACCGATAAGCGATTTTTACCAGGCAAGCATGTTACCATGGACGCAATTCGACCGATACGCACTTATATTTTTCTTGTAAAATACGTGTGCAATATCGCCTGTCGACACAATTTAAATTGCGACGCGTCGTCCAGAAAAATCCTAATAAAGAAGCAAATGCATGTAGTTATGACCTAGCCCTGTTTCAAAACAAAAAACTCGTAACTCAAAACTTCTGTAATATTCCAAGAACGTAATATTTAGTGCATACCTGCATATCTAGATTCCAGGCACTAGGGTTAAATTCTAGCTAAGTAGGTAAATCTCGCTTTGGCAAAGTTTCGGGATTAAATACGAAAACGCGAAACACCGGCAAGGAGTTCGGAAAGCTAAAAAGTAACTTGGAATTTAAAAAAAATACATGTTTAGATAGTGTTTTGTTTTTGAAAATGTTTGGTAATGGGTAATTTTGTATTGTCTCTAGAGATACTTTTCTAGGACCTAAAATATTAAATTACTTCCCATGGAGAAATCCCATTGCATCTCACAGAGAGGAAACCTGTGTCCCAGCTTTGGGAACATTAAAAGGCTGAAGATGGTTACGATGATTATGACGATTTAGAACTATACGAAAAATTGTTAGGACGTTTCGTACGACGCATACCCAATTGCGTGAAATTTTTAAACAAAAATCTTATCAAATTTTAATATCAAAATTGTTATAATGGTCTTTACCAAAGAATTGATCAATTATCAATACTGAGACATAGTAACACTATAAAGTAAATTTTGCTGTTGAATACAATATTTATCAGATATGCTAATCTGCAAACCTTATGCTCCAGAACGCTCTGATTTCTATCAAAACGGGTAAATAAACAAATTTCGACACCGCCAAACTTTCAGGAAAACAAATCACGAAGATAAGCATCCTCCAATCACTCCTGTTTCCTTAATAAATCACTTTATCTAATCAGCAAATAACATAAAATCAAGAAGTTGTTAATTTAATTTTAGGATACTCGTATTTTATTAAGCATTGGAGTTCGAAACTGTGTCGAGCCAAGTGATATTAGGTACTCGTATTTTTCATTATTTATTACTTAGTAGTAAGCGACCGTTTGATGAGAATGGGGGTTATCGCATTTGAATTTGCCGCCATGTGCGTTGGTGTACAGTGAGGTCATCAAAATGAAAAAATCATAGATTTTTGGCTTTTAATGCGAGTTTATTGACTACTTTTTTAATGTTGTTAATATTTTCAAAATATGGCAAATATAGATAGCTACAGATTTTACCAACCACTGCTTTAATAGAGTTTAAGGTTTTGGAAATGGTTATCCTTTTTTTTAGAATTAAAGGGGCTGCGCGAAACTGTAGCTTACTCGATTTTATTATTAATCGGCATTATAAATGATTTAAATTAAATTTTACTTCAGTGCGCGTAATAACAACGTTTAACAGGTGTATTTCTGGGGATAGATCGTGACTTTGATTGATACCTAATGCCAGGCAAATTTTTGGATGGTAATAAAAATATCGGGCCGTATTTACATGCTCTCTGCCAAGTTTTCAAGGAACAAAGGCATGAATAACCTAACAGCAAACAATATAAAATTAAAGCAGTTAATCTTATTTATAATTTTAAGATTACAATCCTGCAATTAATTATTCGGAATGAATATTTTCATTTTATGTTCACAGTTTCCGAATGAGATCGTAAAAATTTCACTCACTCGTCGCACCTGGGTTTGACTTTCTGTAATTTATTTTCTTTTAATGAGCTGTTAAAAATTTCCATGTGAACTGGATTCATTTCGTATTTATGTGGTTTTAAATACTTATATGTTTAAAGAGGTTTTATTTTTATTTACCTTTCTTATTATTGATAGGCTACGTTTTACCACTTTTTCAGCTGATGGTGATTGTGATCGACGGTGAAGCACGCTTGCCTCGGGTTATAGCAACCACCGACACCGGCAGGGAATTCCACTCCTTACTGTACGCACAATGAAATATTTCCCAAAACGTTTAGTGCGTATGGGTGGATTTCAACCATGTGCCTATGGCGCATCGCCGTATGTCTAATAGTCCGATGATAGAACGGGCTAGGCGTAAAAAAGAAATTGCATCGCACAACACCCCAAATGTAACCGATAAAAAACCGACAGGCTGACCTAACAGTGCTTTTGTTGCATGAGTAGGCTATTATTGTTATTAGTTAACCCAAAAAAGCTAGTGTTTTATTTGTATTTTATTATACAAACAATTATGAAAATACACACAAACTTAAAAGTTGAAAATTGTAGATAAGTTTAATAAAAAATGTGCTTATCTTTACCTACAAAAAAACTAAATAATCACTATCTTCAGTTCATCATCGTCCAAGTCTGTATGTATATCCAAAATAGTTTGTAAAATGTTTGGAATATTGTTATTCTTATTTTCTGGATCGGCCTCGACGGCCCCTTCCATCTTTGTGGCGACTGTAGTTTAGTGGTCAATTTGCATGCGACTAAAGAATTCTCGTTTCTACACAATATTTCATAACATATGATTTTATATCCCTTATCCTGGAAAACTACCACTATAAATACTAACAATTAGTAAATAAGTGAGCCAAATACTAACAAACACCTACTAACAACATTTGAAATGTAACAATATGGATACGGAAATAAAAAGGTTTTATTATAATTATTATATTATCCTAGAAAACTGTATAAATAAAATAGGCTTCTAAAGTGTTTTCATAACCTCATCTCCAATCACATGGAACTTAAACATTACTGTTTAAATGTGGGTAAACTGTAAGACCACTTCTGCTTAACCATTCGGCAAATACAGTCGTAATGTTATTTTATGTTTATGTTGTGGTTCTCCTAAACTATAGCATCGGGATATAAACATTTTAACATATCAAACAAACAATTCCCCTTCATTTATTATTCAAAAACTGATACCTATTAATGATACCGTTCGAATAAGGCAACATCAGTTTAACAAATAGGGACTCCACAATACACATAGCAAATTACACGCCAAATAATTCACCAAATTAACCACCTTTGTTCGTCACTCTCATAGACCACGGCATCGCCTTGCTGGCAGTGCCTAAAGCTATAATAATTCTCTTGTCCTTGTCAGGCACTGTTCTAATACAACGCAGCCATTGCGCGAACACACGACCATCGCGCTTGTTAGAATCATGTAGGAACTCCATATTAAAGTATCGATATTTACGAAGATAGCCAGCTTTGAATATCAAGATGGTTATTGGTTATTTACTGTGTATCAGAGTTCCTATGTATGTGGTGTATAAGGGAAAGGTTTTATGAAGAAAAGCACAGAAAGACAAGACTAGGTATTTATTTCAATTAGGCTTGTCAATTAATTCATATTGAGGCTCGAGAGAGCTTACCGCCTGTTCGCTAGACCTAGTTCTCGTGGTGAAGAAGGGCAAGAAACTCCACGGAAGCAACTATTGTTGTAAAAGTATTTATAGATATCTTTCACAACCATATAAATATCGTTAATCACAATAAAGATTTGATTCTATTATGGTCATTATATGATGAATCTTGTAACATATCACAATGTTACATAATCAAAACAACAAGGATAAGGCAAAGAACATGACTTTAAATCAATTTAATATCATTATGCATAAAGGCCACAATATGAAATAAAAGTTTCAACACAACCATTAGCAATAATAAGGTTAAAATATCAAATAATTTACGTGAAGCTTGTTTAGTCCATCATTCACAAAATATAAAACAATTCAAGAAAACAATATCAATATCACAATCACAACATAATATCTGGTCCGTACTGGCTTTTAGTTCACAATAAAGTGTGACAACTTACGAATTACACACTATTTATAGTAACAAGTCGAACTGTCAAATGTCCCCACCATTTTCTACATTTCTATAAATAATATCGCAACTAAGTCAATAATCAATTCTTGAATCCTTTTTAAAACGTATCAAGACAATTAAGGAATTTAATATCGCCTATTTAGTCAATATTCGAAAGCATATTGATACTAACTGACAGTCATTGTCGACAGTACGAATTGTCTCAAAGGACTTATAATACTAAAATGGTAATATAAAATCCAGGATACATCACAATGATCATTACAAATTATGTAATATTTTATAGGAATATCATCACTATTGCTTTTATGTAAATTTTGAGTTATTTCCTGTACACACAACAACATTTACTTACGTGGGTACTCTAACAATTGTACGTTTTTGATAATAAAATAATAATTTAGGTAGGTACTTTGTCATTTGTCGGTGGATGCTTAATAAACACACAGTTTGTATTTTGTAGCAAAACATTGTGCTTATAAAGTGAAAATTCGTGATTTAATGACGTCACACGTACTTCCAATACTAACACGCTCATTTGTATGGCGAAATCGAAAAGTGTCCTTTATCGGCGCGATTAAGCGTTCGTATTTGCCATACAAATGAACGCGACGGTTGTGTGTTCGCGCAATGATCGCGCGAATGTTCGCTCAGAATTTATTTGGGGTCGGCACAACATTCTTCTCTATTTTTTCTTTTTTTCTTTCCATCATATAAACAGTCACCACCTTTCTAGCTATATCATCATCTTTCACTCAATCTATACGTCGTTTCTTTCATCTTCCCCTACTTTTTAACCGACTTCCCAAAAAGGAGGAGGTTTTCAATTAAGCTGTTTTTTATTTTTTTTTATTTGTGTGTTACCTCAGAACTTATTACTGGGTGAACCGATTATAATGATTCTTTTATTTGAAAGCTGGTGCTTGTCATGTGGTCCCATTTAATTTTCATCAAGATCTAATGAAGAACTTCGGAGATATACATCATAACTCTTCAATAAATGACGGCTAATCACTCGGGATAGCTGCAATCGCATTTCTGTTTATTGTTTACTCCATTTCATAACATAACATTCACACTAGTACGCTCTAAAAGGGTACGCAGGTGTAAACAGTTCACCTTGGTATACTCTTATTCCACCGGTTTTGTTGTGAGTTTCATGCTATTTGGTTAATCTATTCTGGCTTTTTCTTTGGGCGTTATTGGTACCTACCTATATAACTGGTCCATTATAGACCACAACGAAAAAGGGGAAAAAAATACAAAATTTACTACCGACTTCCTAACAAAAACACTACAAAGTGAAAAATAACTTCAATTTCGGAAGTCGGTGTCAAAAAACGAAGAAACGAAAACAAGAACACCGACTTCCGAATTGAAGGTATTTTACACTTTGTAGTGTTTTTATTTGGAAGTCGGTTGTATTTTTTGCAAAAAGTTTTTTTTTTTGTAGCCTTCTAAATGCCTGGTCAAAACATTCCTCATGTTTTGTTGGCATTCCTTCGCATCACATGCCCATAACATGATAACCAATTTCCACACCAGTTTTCAGTCACCAATGCCACTTCCAGACTGACTGCAACTAGAGACACCATAACCTATGTTCATGCTCGTGCAATATGCGCTGAAATTAAGTTTTGACTTTCATAACCATAGTTATAAATGCCAATTTCTAATAGCAAAAGGTGACACGATTAATCTTACTATATATGAGATTTTAAATGTGAAAGTTTAGATGGATGGATGTATGTGGATGTATGTTTGTTACTTAATCACGCCAGAAGGGCTGAGCGGATCTGGATGAAATGTGGCCTAGATCAAGGATGGCGAACCTATGACACGCATGCATGTGGTGGCACACGACAAAATATTTTGGGCACGCTAAAATGAGGTTATTTAGAATCTAGGTAATTTGCAACAGCAAAAATGCCTACTTTTATTTAAATACAACATAACTGTAAATACATATTAGGATTGCTGCAAACATTTCTGGGTGCAAATAAAGAATTATTTGTTAATAGCATTTAGAGTTTTATTTTTGTCACAAAAGTCAAAAGTCAAAGTTTTTAGACAAAGAGAAATTTTTTTGGTGGCACACTATTGTCACAAAAAAAATATAATTTAAATGGCACGTTTTCTAATAAAGGTTCGCCATCCCTGGCCTAGATATATATCTCTGTGCCAAATTATATATTATATCATTTATTTTTATTTTTTATTATTATATTTTATTTTGTTATTATATTATAGATTGGAACAGCACAAAGGCTTTAGACTTTTTATGCCTGTTCCTGAAAGAAGCTAGCATTATATATGGGAAGTTTTGACAGTGGCTTCTCTAGGCGGTGGAAGTGGTGGCTCGGTGCTCTGTGGTAATTATACATGTGCAGTCTAAAGGTCTATTCACACATATCAAGGCCGTGCCCGGGACGTGGATAGACCGTGCCCCGTCAATAATAATCTGTTCCGTAATTAATATGTCGGTAATAACAGGCATTTTCTGCAAATATGTTTATAACAGGAGACTTTGAAACTCACCGCAATTTTTGAGGTTGTAAAAGATACTAATGATTATGATTTTTCTTCTTCTTTCGTGTCGGTAATGATCTATATAAATAACTCATGCTGTAATTAAAAGATTGTGACCGCGTGATATAATCGCAAAAAATAAAAATATTTTGTCGAATAATGAGAACATTGAATGTAGTGAACAAATAATGTATTTTTCAAATATCTGTATTGATCTTATATTAAAAGTTACATAAATTCGAATAGGTAAATACAATCTCCCCTTCAAAGTTAACTGATGAATCAAAAGGCAACCGGTATATTTGAGAAGATACATATTTATGAAGTTAGTAGGTATTCTTATTAACAGATTTAATAAGGTCATTAACATCATATTTGCCACTATTATCGAAATATTTTCAAGTGATACCGCTGAACATCACCACGACACAAACGAAACACGAACCAACATCAAACATGGAAAAGAGATTACAATCCAACGAAAACCGTGCACAAACAGCGAAATATATTTACAAAATATAGAATATACAGGGTGTTTGGAAGGGAGCTGTACATACGCCTAGGGTAGAAACTAGGGATAGTCTGCTACCTACCCCCGCCCATTATATTGACCTTGGCCTCAAGGTTTTTTTTTAATTTATTATTATTTTTTATTTGACTTTTTTATGATTTTTTGACTAAAACTACCTGTAGCTCAAAATCTATCCATGGGACCGGTCGGCTAATGGTCTTGTTTTAATCGTTAGAGTCTTAGGGTCCTGCAAAAAATTATTTTACACCAGAAAATTGTGGAGAAGAAAAGTTATGGGGCCTGAAGTACCGTAGTAAGGTAATGAAATAATTTTAAGGGCAACTTTCTATGGGGTTTAAAAAAAAACTAACAGGGTTGGAGTTCTTCTGATTTTTTTAAAACATCCTCAGTCCATGCCCTTTCTAACGATATGCTAAAAGTGTATTTATCACTTTTAGTTTTAAAGTTATTAATTAATTTCCGCAACTAGGGCACTTTTACCACCACGAGTCGACATTTGTAAGACAAATGTAATTTCCAGAATTTAAACCAGTTTGGCCTACAGTTGGCAAATTTGTTGTCTCACTCTTACACGAGAGCAACATGTAAGAGACAAAACATGTCATGTCATGTCTCTTTCGCTCTTGGGTCGACGGGGCCGGGCAGGTAACTCGTTGGGGTCTTTGTTAGTCAGTCGAGATTTACCCATCTTAGCTAACTTACGTACTTGCCGTTACGACGCTCCACTGTTTTCGTTAATTTTGTTGAGTTTGTTATTACTTCGTTTTTGTTAAGTTTTGTTATTTGTTACCTTGTTGTTGGCAAAATGGCTGGATTTACCAGTGAAGAGTACACCGACATGCTGGTGGTGTATGGAATGGCTGATTGCAATGGGCGCGAGGCACGGAGGATTTATCAAGAACGGTATCCTAACCGGCGAGTGCCTAACCACCAAACGTTTGGCTCAACTTATCGGCGTCTGCGAGAAACCGGAAATTTAAATTTCCGGGAACCAGCCGTGAACAGATTTCAACCAAATTTGGCTGCGGAAGAACGCATATTGGCTGAATTTGAGGAAGATCCGACCAGAAGCGTAAGAACCGTAGCCCGGACGCTTGGTTTAAGCGTGTGGAAAGTCTGGTCGGTTCTTCGCGAAAATGGACGTCATCCTTTCCACTACACCCCTGTTCAAGGTAATTTTTTACATAAAGTTTTTGTTTTTAGCTCTTATGTAATGAACTAGCATGTGAATTTCATAGGCAATTTTTAAATTAACATGAGCATGTGTGTGAGAGAGAGAGAAATGGAAAGACAGAGATAGCAATCAATGTTACATAGCTACTAATTCATAAGGAAACCGCTAACGTTGATATTTTTATTGTTTTAGGCTTAGAGGATAACGACTATGCAAGAAGGGTGGAGTTTTGCCGCCACTTGCTCCATACGGACGTGGAAGATATTAATTTTTTACGGAGTATTCTCTGGACTGACGAGTCCAAGTTTGACAAGGAAGGAATTGTAAATTACCACAATCTCCATCACTGGGCACCCAGAGATCAAAACCCGAGAGTCAAGAGGCACAGAGGTTTTCAACGAAGGTTCTCCGTGAACGTATGGGCAGGCGTCATCGGTAATCGGTTGATAGGGCCGCACTTTTTGCCAGACAACCTAAACGGGCAAAACTACTTAGATTTCCTCGAAAACGATTTGCCTGATTTAGCGGAAGAAGTGTTTGACGAAGATCGGCCCATAGTCTTCCAGCACGACGGCTGTCCTGCTCATTGGAGCCTAGCAGTGAGGGAGCTTCTGGACAACTGCTTTCCTAATTCTTGGATTGGTCGGGGTGGGCCAATTCCCTGGCCCCCAAGGTCGCCTGACCTTACCCCACTCGACTTCTACGTCTGGGGAAGGGCGAAAGAGTTGGTGTACGCAGAAGAAGTACCAACAAGGGAGGTTCTAATTAACAGGATCCACGCCGCATTCGATACAATGCGCGAGGAACTGCTGCTTAGAACGGTGACCGTGGAGATGAGGAAGAGGTGCCGAGCATGTTTACAGGTCAATGGTCATCAATTTGAACAAAATTTGTAATTAATTAAAATTAGTAATTAATTAAAATTTGTAATTTAATGACATTAGTCATTACCAAATTTTTTGTTTCATTTGCCATCCTTTTACGATGGAACACATTTAATTTTCATTAGTTGAAATTTTTGCTTGAAGTGCCCTAGTTGCGGAAATTAATTAATAACTTTAAAACTAAAAGTGATAATTACACTTTTAGCATATCGTTAGAAAGGGCATGGACTGAGGATGTTTTAAAAAAATCAGAAGAACTCCAACCCTGTTAGTTTTTTTTTAAACCCCATAGAAAGTTGCCCTTAAAATTATTTCTTTACCTTACTACGGTACTTCAGGCCCCATAAATTTTCTTCTCCACAATTTTCTGGTGTAAAATAATTTTTTGCAGGACCCTAAGACTCTAACGATTAAAACAAGACCATTAGCCGACCGGTCCCATGGATAGATTTTGAGCTACAGGTAGTTTTAGTCAAAAAATCATAAAAAAGTCAAATAAAAAATAATAATAAATTAAAAAAAAACCTTGAGGCCAAGGTCAATATAATGGGCGGGGGTAGGTAGCAGACTATCCCTAGTTTCTACCCTAGGCGTATGTACAGCTCCCTTCCAAACACCCTGTATAACCGTGTACCGCACATAGAAACGGAATGGATTTTAAAATGAGTTTCAGGGAAACATTCGCCGGGATTGCGCCGGGCGGCAACTATGCTGCGTTTAGTCGCCCGTCTGAACATTACCTTAATCTTAGTGCATCGTTTATTTATTTATTTATTTAACCATTTATGTACACACACATAGTAAAAAGACAAGAAGAAGGAACAGAAAATAGGTACAAAGGTGTGCTTATTTCTAACGAAATCTCTTCCAGCATACCTGCGAGAGGAGAGTTGCAAAAAAAGATATGTAGACACCGTGTGTAGAGGGGAAATAAAAAGAAAAAAATATTTTGAACAATTTACAATAAATAAGAATACAGTATAGATAATTAATATATACACTTATATACATGTATATTAATAAAATAAAATATAAATATTACAATAATAAATACTTACTAATGTCATAAATACTTAAATAATAATACATAATTATATGCAACTAAAACGGAATGGAAAGATAATGCTCTTTCACTCTCTTTTTAAAAACTGCAAGAGTTTGGCAGTCCCTAATATCAGGCGGTAACGAGTTCCACAACCGCACCGCGTGCACAGTAAAGGAGTAGGAGTAAAAGTCGGTAGTGTGGGAAGGTGTTTCAAGAAGATGCTTAAGATGCGACCTGCAAAGTGCATCGGAAGGACGGGAGTAGGAGAAGCGTTCGCGGAGGTAGGAAGGAGTTTTAGGGTTGTGTAGGACGTTAAATAGCAAACACAAAATCCGAGAGTTCCTGCGAAGTCGAATGGGGAGCCACTTGAGCATTTGGCGAAAGCCTGAAACATGATCGTACTTTTTGAGATTGAAAACAAAACGAATACATATATTTTGCAAACGCTCAAGTTTATTTAAAAGCTCCTCGGTGGCATCCAAATAACAGGCGTCGGCGTAGTCGATGATGGGCTGAATAAGAGTTTGGGCAAGGGAAATTTTGGTGTTCAAGGGCAAAAAGCTCTGAAGGCACTTCAGCGAGTGGAAAGTGTAGTGCACCTTGCGACTGACTTCAGCGACATGAGTAGTCCATGATAAATAGGAATCCATTATCACCCCCAAGTTTTTAGCCGTCCTAGCGTATTCAATTTGAACGCCATTCAAACTGAGAGGAGACAGCACCGCAACATCAAGCCTGTTTCGCATATGCCTACCGCCGATAACCATAGCCTGAGACTTCTTAGGGTTGATTTGCAGCCCAAAGGATCGCGACCACTCCCCAATCAATTCCAGTTCGCCGTTAACGGCGGACACAGCAGCTTCCGCATCTTGAATTGGAAAATGATGGTAAAGCTGCAAGTCGTCAGCATAGAGATGGAAGTTACACGAGATGACTCTAGTGACAGAATTAATAAAAATAGAAAAGAGAAGAGGAGAGAGAACGCCACCCTGTGGCACACCTGCAGAAAGAGAACACCAATCCGAATAAGTCTCGTCAAGGTGTACCCGCTGCGAGCGGCCTCCAAGATAGGAGTTGAACCAATCAATAGTGGAAGAGGAGAAATTTAAAGATTTAAGGATCCCAAGAAGGATATCGAAGTCAACAGAGTTGAAAGCGCTGCTGAAATCGAGAAGTACAAGTAATGTAAGAGATTTGTGGTCCATAGCCCGGCGAATATCATCAGTAACCTTTAAAAGAGCTGTGACAGTACTGTGACCGGGCCGGAACAGATTGAAAAGGACTAAGAAGATCATTACTAGAGAGAAACAGAGACAATTGCTGATGGAAAATGTGCTCAAGAACTTTGGAAAGATAAGGAAGTATGGAAATGGGTCTGAAATCGGTAATTGTGACCG
Organism: Orthosia cruda; assembly: GCA_964057195.1. Lineage (NCBI taxonomy): Eukaryota > Metazoa > Arthropoda > Insecta > Lepidoptera > Noctuidae > Orthosia > Orthosia cruda. Next base: position 46,219,348 of record OZ059828.1, on the reverse strand, counting down.
GGTTAGGGATTTTGGGTAGTGGAATAATATGGGCTAGCTTCCAAGCATCGGGGACAGTGCAAGAAAACAAGGAGAAGTTAAAAATGTGAGTTAAAACGGGAAGTAATGTGGAGAGGATAGGAGTAATCATTCTTGAGCAAAGTCCTTCATTACCAACAGCGGAAGAGGAGATAGCACAGATAGATTTTTTGACATCACTTTCACTCACAGGGCTGAAATCGAAAGGCGAACACCGCGGCACTGGCAAAACGGAAAGTTTATTTAATGTAGATAATTTGACGTGATAAATGATAAATGATTTTATTTCTGTAAGTTGGTTTATACAAACACTTTTACATGTCGAACATATTTTTTAAAACTAGATGAGGTCGGCGTTTCCTATCTGACTACTCTGAGAAGAAAGGCCGAAACAAACTCAGAGGTCACAGTCTCTTTTAAAGTCCAGACAAAATATTAGTTAGATCATGTGAAGACCATGTAGACTGATGTCTGAAATGGTCTTTTGAGGAAAGAACCAGCCAGATTGAGTGGACCTGTCCAGTCAGTGCACGCATTTGTCAATAACCGAGCAGCTCAACTCAGAATTTAAGGAGCTCAACGATTCGACGAACAATACCAAAGAAAGGACATTCGGGTAGGCCGCATAAACTACTCAAACTGCCAGACCATGATTAAAAACTAAGATAAATTTAAATTAAAATAAAAAAGAATGATCCACATAGTCTTCACACTCACAATAATTAATATAAAATAATATAATACTTTAAAAAGTAAATATTCTTGTCATTGCAAGAAAACCAAAAAAACAACAACAAATTTCACGGTGCAAAATATAATAAAAAAAAACAAAATTAATTGGAGCAGCTCAATCCTAAGCCTTTTTGTCTTCAAGGTAATCTTTAGTTGTATAAAACGCTTTCTGGCACAACTTACGTTTAATAAAAGATTTGAATTTATTAAGACTTAGATGTTGTACGTGGCTTGGAAGCTTATTATAAAAGCGTACACATTGACATCTAAACGAGCCACCTATTTTCTTGAGCCTTGTTGTAGGTACTACAAATTTGTGTTTATTCCTAGTATTTATGTTATGGATATCACTGTATTTTTTAAACAATTTTATGTTTTTATGGGCATATAAAAGATTTTCATAAATATACTGAGAAGGCACAGTCATTACATTAATCTCCTTAAATTTCTCTCTGAGAGAGTGTCTTGGGCTTAATTTATAAATTGACCGAACAGCTCTTTTCTGCAAAACAAAGATAGTCTGGATGTCGGCGGCATTTCCCCACAACAGAATACCGTACGACATTACACTATGAAAATAGCTAAAGTATACTAAACGGGCTGTCTCTATGTCAGTTAAATTACGAATTTTTCTAACAGCATATGCTGCGGAGCTTAGCTTCTTTGACAATTAATCTATATGTGGGCCCCACTGAAGCTTAGCATCCAAAGTTAAGCCTAAGAATACTGTGCTATTTTCAGGATTCAATTCTTCGCCCTTTATCAACACATCGGTTTTCACCTGCCTAACGTGAGATAGGGTAAACTTAATGCATTTGGTTTTTTTTTCATTAAGAAGTAAATTATTAACATTGAACCAGTGAACTACTTTTGAGATCGCGCTATTTACATCGTCAGTAACCAACTGCTGACGTTTAAGTTTAAACAAAAGTGAAGTATCATCCGCAAACAACACTATATCATGGTTATCCTTTATGAGGTAAGGCAAGTCATTAATATAAATAAGAAACAAAAAAGGACCAAGAATCGAGCCCTGTGGGACTCCCATTGTTACCATAGATCCAGGAGATCTTTTTCCATTAACGTCAACGGTCTGAATCCTATTACTCAAATATGAAGTAAGAAGATCCAGAGCGCTGTTCCGGATCCCGTAGTGGCGGAGTTTCCTGATTAGCGTTTCATGAAAAACACAATCAAATGCCTTGGACAAATCACAAAAGATTCCCATGGCATCGCACTTATCTTCCCATGCATTATAAATATGTCCTAAAAGTTCAACACCGGCATCAGTCGTTGAACGACCCCTTGTAAAACCGAACTGTTTGGTATGTAATAATTTATGTTTATTAAAAAATATTTGCAATTGGTCTAAAATTAATTTCTCAAATATTTTGCTAAACGTAGGTAGTACTGAAATAGGTCTATAATTTGTAGGGTCTGATGTACTACCTGATTTAAACAAAGGTATTATTTTACTATTTTTCATAAGATCGGGAAACTCCCCACAGTCGATACAATTATTAAAGATAATAGCTAAACTAGGTGCGACAATGTCAATAATAGACTTAGCAACTTCTACAGAATGACCCCACAGATCTGCAGTCTTTTTAACATTTAAAGTGTGAAAGGTTTTAATTATGTCTTTACAAGTAATATGTTCAAAAAGAAATTCCGAATCGCAAACGTTAACATTTTCTTTTAGCAAAGACTCAGCAACAGAAGGTGATGAGTTTAAGGATTTAGTTGTTGAAACGGGAATATCTGAAAAGAAATTTTCAAAGGCCACTGCGACTTGTGAGTCTGATTTTATGATGTTGCCATTAATAGACAGGCCGTAGTCAATATTTCGGTTACCAGATCTTCCCGTTTCACTATTAATAATATTCCAAGTCGTTTTAATAACATTACTACTGTTTTTTTATCTTTGAGCTCAAATAACGCGACTTGGCCAAACAACAAACTTTTTTAAATAATTTTGAATAATTTCTAACATATAAATTAAATTCAGCAGTGTTTACATAACTCCTTTCACTGTACAGCTCATAAAGCCGTGTTCTACTCTTATGAATACCAATGGTAGCCCAATCACTGAATGATACGTTACTATTAACGGAGATAGTCTTGGGAATAAAGGTCGAATTAAATTGTTTACAGTATATACTAAAAAAATTCATCATATAGATGATTAGGATCAGCATCAATTGACAAAATTGGTAATTTATTAATGAGTTTAACTTTAAAAGCTGCCAAGCGACTTGCAGTTTTGGGGTTAACAGTGATATCCTTTTTAGCCACTTTGTTGCTTTGGTTTGGTATAGTAATCCTCTGCCCGCAATGATCAGAATCTAGTAAATTTATAATTTCTTTGTGGACTGGTATAACATTAGTATAAATATTATCTAAGCATGTAGCACTAGAAGGGGTTATTCTTGTGGGCTCCAAAAATAGGTTTACAAGATTGTAGGACTGAAAAAGACTTATTATTTTACTACAAGAACCTGTGTTTTCTAATAAATTAACATTAAAATCACCACAAGTGATAATGGATTTATTCGAGTTACAAATCTTGTGTAACACTTCATCCATTACCTTTTCGAAGCAGTCATACAATCCTGAAGGGGGTCTGTATACGCTTAATACAATAAACTGCTCCAATTCTATACAAGCTATTTCAACTGTCCGCTCAACAGATAGGCTCACAATGTCCTTACGGTCTTTAAATTTAAGCTAGTTACTTACTAAAATCAATGAGCCACCATGTATAGCATTAACTCTGCTGAATGAACTACCAACCTGGTGATTATTAAAATTGAACAATAACTGGTGGCTTTTAAGCCAATGTTCTGTTATACAAAGAATATCAATACTGTTAAAGTTCATAAATAATTCTACTTCTAAATCTTTGTTCATAAATCCTTGAATATTTTGATGCACCAGGTTAATACTATTTACCGAATTTAAACTTTTATTTGATTTTACTTTGCAATTTTTATGCTGTATGCTTTTGCAAGAGGTTGACCCTATTGTCGTGTGGATCCAACGTAACGGGTGGAAGTGAAAAATGTTTGTTTAGAGCACACACGTCAATGCCTTTGCTAGAAGCAACAGGGGACTTACCAATGCCGACAGTTTTCAAAAACTTCCAGACTTCAGAGGAGTTCCGGTTGTCAAGAGAATTATGGAAGTAGCGTCTCTTTGCATCTCTACACATACGACTACAGCGATTACGCATCTCTCTATACGAACTCAGATTATTCTCGGAAGGACGGCGCTTTAACCTCCTTTTGGCTCGGTCTCTAATAGCCATTGCATCCTTGATAGCAGGAGTGAGCCAGGGTGCTGGCACATATTTTACTCTAACTCTACGGATAGGAGCATGACGTTCGTAAAGGCTAAGTATTTGAGCGTTAAAAATATGTACCATCTCGTTGATACTTGAACTCTCTAAAACAACCGTCCAATCGATGACAATAGCATCCCGCAGTAGCGCCTCCTGATCTATGCCCTTGTAGTTCCGAAGGAAAATGAATGATGGCTTGCGCTTAGGAGGACGAATCTTGTAAGACATGAAGATTAAATCGTGATAGGAAAAACAAGCAGTGAGCTGACCGTGGACCGATACATTATTAGATTTTGAAACAATCATGAGGTCCAAAAGAGAAGGGGTGCAATTAGGAAAATGATGAGTAGCGGAAAGAGGTAGAATACTGAGATTAAAAGAAGATACAAGAGATTGAAGTTTGCGAGTACGAGAGTCATTTTTAAGGAGACAAGTATTAAAATCACCCATCAGGACTACGTGGTCATAAGTAGGACACACATCGTTTAAAAGGGATTCGAAAGAGTCAAAGTAGTCAATACTGAGGTTAGGACTGTACATCACTCCAAGAAGCATCTTAGCGTGATGTAAAGTGATTTCCAAAAACAGATGCTCCGCTGACCCCGAGTAGGAAGATGGTGATGTACTAACTACCTTAAAAGGAATACCAGCACGCAAATAAATAGCAACACCACCACCGCCCTTCCCCGTTCTATCATTACGAATAAGAACAAAGCCAGGGAGGGCAAAGTGTACAGATAAAAGTGTAGGTTTCAGAAATGACTCTGAGATTAGTAAAGCATCTAAGTGTGCACAATTAATGGAAGCCAGAAGATCAGAGTAATGGCTAGGGACACTCTGGGCATTTATGTGAGCTATGTTGAGGTTATTGGGGAAAGGGGAAAACAATGAGGAAATCTGATCACCAAGAGTCAGAGTAGACGATGAATCGCTCGCCGCACTAAGGAAGCTGCTGGAAGAGGAAGAACATGAGAAAAAGTCATCATCAAAATCACCATCGGTCATAAGTTGCAAATATAATAATTATACTAAATAAAAATAAAATAAAAATAATATCAGAAAAAAAAAATTACGTGCGACCAACCAGTAAAACCACCTGCTCGCTGTTGTTGGAAGAGATTTAAACAAAATATTAAAGATAAAAAAGCAATCGAGAATATCAGTCATCACAACTAACGAACATAAACGTACAGTGTAACGAAACGTAAAACAAAACAGGAATTATGAAATTGACAGACGTCAAATGTCATCATGTCAAGTGAAGTACAATAATAGATAGGTAAAAAAGAGATTCTCGCCACAGGTTTCTGGGAAAGCACGTGTAGTTCCAAGTACTTGTGGTTTTGTTTTAAAGTTTGCTACCTTTGGACTTGTTTTTGTGTAAAAGTGTGTTGTCCTTGTGTTTGTTAACAGGTAGGTACTGTGTTTGTCCCCTTTTATATTAGTTTAGCTCAAAATGGACAGGAATAAACCGCCCGACCCTGATCCGCCGGACATCCCAGCTTCCTTACCTCTTTTTACTCCCTCGCCGAATCCTCTATCGCAGTTTGCGGATGTGGTCTGCAGCGTTTCCGAAATGGAAACCTCGCAAACCTCACGTAAACGTCCTAATAACGCAGAAACATCTACGCTGACATCCCCTAACAAACAGCCTAAGAGCCAAATTGGCCGTGTAAGATACTCGGTTATGGATAAGGGACCATATATTGTGCATATCTCTCGAGTTGAGACTCAGGTTAATGCTGGCACCACTCTGCATCCCGTGAACTTTGGGAAGTTTTTAATAATTGACAAGATAGCTAACATTGTTCGTGGCGGAGTCAATAAAGTCGGAAGAAATAAGGTATCGGTTGAGTTTTCATCTCCTCAAGACTCAAACGCATTTTTAGTTAACGGTTTGCTATCCAAACACGGTTATACAGCTACAATTCCTACATTTAATATTACGAGAATGGGCGTTGTGACAGGGGTTCCTTCGGATTTAAGCGAAGAAGAGGCTCTTACATATTTGGCTGTGCCCACTGGCTTTGGCCAAATTTTAAAAGTGCGCAGAATCAACCGGAAGGTTCAGACTGAAGGAATAGTAGAGTGGAAGCCTACAGAGACTTGTGTACTCACATTTGACGGACAAGCCTTACCTAAACGAGTGTTTTGCTGCTACACATCCCTCCCTGTTGAACAATACATCTACCCTACTATCCAATGCCGTAAATGCTGTCGATTTGGGCATGTTGCAAACGTGTGTAGGTCGAATCCACGCTGCAATAAATGTGGCCACGATCACCCAGGTGATGGTTGCAACATTTCTGAGGGCGAGGCATTCTGTGTGCTTTGTTCGGGTAACCACTTCGCTAATAGCAAGTCTTGCCCCGAGCATGGTAGGCAGAAAGCCATCAAGACAGTCATGGCTGAGAAATCAGTCTCATATGTTGAGGCAAGCAAAACTATTCCAGCAGTCTCCCGCAACTATGCCAATGTCACTAAATCACAGTCATACAGAAAAACCGTCACTCTCAAGCCTAGGACCCATGCCCCACTTTCCCAATCTTATAATAAAGCTGCTCATCAGCAAATAGTAAATATTCCTCAATCTTCACAGTCTAATGGCTGTGCTATCAATGATAATGTCCCCATCAATAATACTGTTTCAGTCATTGAACTTTTAGTTAAACTTTTACCTTCACTTATTTCATCTTCTAGTAACTCTCAAATACCGTCCAACGTTGCCGATCAACTTATATCTCTCCTATTATCTTTTAAAAATGTCGTCCCACCAAATATTTCTCCAGTGGAATGTGAGGAGCGTGTGGCATAAAAAGCACGACCTCATATTCCTCCTGAATAAATACAAGCCCTTGGCTTGTTCCATAGCTGAGACTTGGCTCACCCCAAGTCTTAGCTTCCGTATGCCACATTTTAATATCCTTAGGTGTGATAGATCCGATGGGTACGGAGGGTCGGCTCTCTTCGTTAATAATCGGGTCCCACTTTCTCCTTTTTCTTTGCCTGTACTTGAGGGCAATTTGAGTATTGTAGCAGGAAGGGTTGAGGGCATCACAGTGTTTTCTATCTATATTGCACACCCTCACCCTGATTTCATAGCTGTTTTAAGAAACATTTTAACCAATGTGCAAGGCCCATTGATGGTCATGGGTGACTTTAATTGCCACCATCATAGATGGGGATCTGAACGCTGTGATGCCTTCGGTGTAGCTCTGGTTGAGTTGTTGGATGATCTAGACCTCTGCATTCTGAATAATGGCTGTCCAACTCGTCGTTCCCCTCCCGGTCAACAAAAGAGTTGTGTAGACCTTACATTTTGTTCGGTTGAATTGGCTGCATCAACTCACTGGGAATGTACAACTTTGTCGCATGGTAGTGACCATTATCCTATTGTTATATCTTTAATTAATAGAACTTATTTAGAAAAAACTTCTCCTCCACTTTTGAAATATAACCTGTCCAAACCAGATTGGACTAAATTTGTATCACTATTGGAGGAAAAAATTGATTCTCTTCCAAATTTAAATTCATGTTTATCAGACCCTTCTGGTCACTGCCATGCCAAAAGTTGCTATGAGGGTTTTGTCACAGCTGTTACTTCGAGTGCAGATTCCTCTTTTCCGCTAAAAAACAGTGCCAGAAACAAAATCCCTTCACCTCCGTGGTGGGATCCAGAATGCACCTCAGCAGTTAAAACCAGGAATGAGGCCGAGAGGCGCTACAATGCTGATATGAGTAACAGTAATCTCTTGGCTTATCTCCAGTGTAATGCCAGGGTCAGACGTCTTCTTCGCAAGAAGAAACGTGCTGGCTGGGTTCAATTTTGTACCTCCTTGTCCCCCTCTACTCCAATTTCAACAGTCTGGAAAAGCGTCAATAGGTTTAGGCGAGGCTGTTCCCCTTCTACCACTTCGCCAGTAACTAGGGAAACAGCTGAACTTTTCTTTGACAAAATAGCACCACCATATGTTCCCCTCTATTCTGAATGTGTGAATGTTCCCTTATCTAATTCAGCAGCGGATCCCTTTGATGCGCCATTTACTTTGGAAGAACTAAGTGTGGTACTCCGTCATGTCCGGGACTCAGCTCCTGGTATTGACGGTGTGCCATATTCTTTTATTTCTCACTCTGGCGACAAGGCGAAAATGTATTTCTTAAACATAATTAACTTCTGCTATAGTCATGGCTGGGTACCAGATCAGTGGAAGCTACAGATCATCATTCCATTACTGAAACCTGGCAAACATGCAAATGATCCGAATGGCCTTAGGCCAATAGCCTTATCTTCAGTCCTAGCCAAGCTGCTGGAACACCTTATAAAAAATCGTCTGGAGTGGTTAGTCGAATCGAGAGATTTACTGCCGAATTTCCAATTTGGCTTCAGGAAAGGGCTCAGTACTATGGATAGTGTTGGCGTCCTAGTCACGGATATCCGTTTGGCCCTCTCCAGAAATCAATCTGTTGTTGCCGCTTTCCTTGACATCTCCTCCGCATACGACAACGTACTTCTTCCTGTACTCAGGCAAAAATTGCAACAGCTGAGTTTACCGGCAAAGATGATACAGTGTATATGTGAACTCCTTTTGTCCCGGTCATTGGTTCTTAGAGTTCAGGGAGAGGAGTTCGATAAGAGGCAGGCGTGGAGGGGACTCCCTCAAGGCTCTGTCCTCAGCCCCCTGCTGTACAATCTGTATACGGCCGATATTGGGTCTTGCCTAAACAATAATTGTCAGATCCTGCAATACGCCGATGACATTGTTCTATACGTGACAGATTCCTCCATCATTGACGCGGCTTCTTCTTTATGCCTCTCTTTGGACTCTCTGAGCCGGTGGCTTTTAAGCCATGGTCTTTCCCTCTCCGCACCAAAAAGCTCGGCAGTAATTTTCTCTCGCAAAAGACAGTTCCCTCAGATATCAGTGAGCATTTTAGGTCATAATATCCCTATAGTAGATAAAGTTAAGTTTTTAGGCGTTTTTTTAGATTCTAAATTAACAGGCAAGCCTCACATAAATTCCCTTATTAAAAAATGCGAAAGAGTTATCTCAATTTTAAAAGTTTTAGCGGGTGTTTGGTGGGGTGCTCACCCCTACACCATGAAGTTAGTGTACAACGCCTTAGTCCGTTCTGTTATGGACTATGGAACGTATCACTTGATGCCCTGTAACAAAGGTGCTTTGGCGGGGCTAGATAGAGTTCAGTCCAAGTGCCTTCGGATCATTTCCGGTTGCATGAAGTCCTCCCCCGTTAACGCATTGCAGGTTGAATGTTCCGAACCCCCCCTTGCCTTAAGACGACAATATCTTGCCACCCGTTTTTTATCTAGGCTAATCTCTAGGTCGTCCCATCCCCTTATAGTTAGATTGCATGAGCTAGACGCCTTATGCAGAAGCTCAAACTATTGGAGAAATAAAGAAATCCCATTAATTATAAAAGCATTTCGGAGTGTTCAAAATTTAGATTGTCCGATTCTCCAGCATCCTAGATTACCCCTTTTTGACTTTGCTTACGAAGTATTATTTTTTACCCCCAAAATTATCTATAATATTGGTATATCCAAAAGATCCCCATCAGCTAATTCGGCCTTCAATGCGGTGTGGTGGGCGAGAGATGGAATGGTTTTCAACTGTTCTTCACTGATGCTTCGAAATTAAATAGTTTTAACAACACTGGAGCTGCGGTATATTTCCAAAGCTCTCGAATCGTATTACAGTTCAAGTGTCCTAAGGAGTCTTCTGTATTCACAGGCGAGTGTGTGGCTATATTGGAAGCTTGTCTCTTTATAGAGTCACACAATAACATTGAGAAAGCCGTTATATTTACAGATTCTCTTAGTTGTTTGCAGGCCCTGGAACAAAGTCCTTTCAAAAGTAAATTACATAGCCCTCTTATATTAAAAATCAAAAAATCTTTACTAACTTGTGCTAATAGTCAAAGAGATGTTCAGCTAGTTTGGATACCTAGTCATTGCGGCATCAAGGGTAATGAATATGTTGATGCATTGGCTAAAGACGCCTGTTCATCTGTAACGGCTGATATCTCACATAACACTCACCTGAGTTATGATTTGTTGTCCCTCCCCAAATTGAGTCTCCAGAATTCATGGCAGGCACATTGGAATATGTCTAGGAGGAAGAAAGGCAAATTCTTCCATGCTGTCCAACCGGTCATAAATCCAAAACCATGGTTCTTTGGTTTTAGAAAGGTCTCCAAAACCGCTATATCTGTCCTTTGCAGAATCCGTTTAGGTTTTTGCTGTACCCCTGTCTTTCTTCATAAAATCCGTATACGTGACTCCTCTCTCTGCGAGTGCGGATTAGGCGAGGGTACCTTGGATCACATATTTTTTGAATGTCCAAATAATGACTCCTCACTTGATCTATACCGCCGTCTCTCTAAACTGAAGATCCCTCTCCCAATAAATTTCCCATCTCTTCTGACTTATTCCTCCCCAGATCTCCTTGTGGCGTTGATGATTTTCATCCGCCACAATAATATAAAATTATGAGTCTCACAAAACTTCCAAATACCATTTATTTAAGTGTGGCAACGTATCTTTAATGTGTTAACAATTATATTATATATGTATTTTTTTTTTCTGTTTGTTTCAGTCCCGTACTAACCCAACAAGTGTCAACTGTATCAATCAAGCAGTTTAGTTTGTGTCTACAGTTCCTTCTTTTTAGATTGTTATTTAAATATACCTGCTCTTCCATTTAACTTAAGACATTGGCAGAATAGTCGACATCGGCTTTGCTTGCCATAATTATATAAATATAGAATAGAATAGATAGGTAAAAAAATATAAATAAAACATCTACCGGCAGACACTCAGAGTATAAAGCAAAAAAAAAAGATGTTACAGTAAAGATTATTGTAAGGGTTAGAATAACAGAATTAAAAACTAGTCCAAAAATGTACCGACATTACTTGTAACGTCATTACTAAGTGACCGAATTAAAATATGCACGGGGGTCAGACAAATGAAACCGTAAACTCAGCGACGGGCCTTCCTTATAACCTTCGCTCTCGGGGTAGCGGTTTTAGGCAAGGCGGCAGCGGCAGCAGGCGAGGTGGAGGCAGCAGGCCCAGGATCGTTGGATGAACCAGCACTGGCTGCAGTGGGAAATAGCGCGATTAATGACTGAAGCTCACCCATTGATGCTATCTTCCGGCGAGACTTGTCAGGCGTCATGACGATAACCTTTCCCTCTGCAGACCAGCAGCTGTTGATGCTAAAGTGCTTGCGGGCGGCCATAAATACTTGGTGCCGTGTTTTTGTCAGAAATTCTGAAATGGTGGTCCCGCTGCCCTTGAGCGAAGTTTTGTTGTCCCAGACCAACCGACGATGCTCCATCTCGTTGAAACGCACCAGGATGGGTCTAGTTTTACCCTGGGAAGCACCAAGTCTGTGGCAGACATTCAGATACTCAGTCTTGAAGTCATCTATCTTGAGCTGGTTGGAGATAACTTCACACATTCTGTCGCACAACTTCTCACCAGGTTTCTCAGGAATTCCATGAAACAGCAAAACTTTTCTCCTCATTGCTGTCTCATGACTATCTAGGGTCGATGATAATAGTTGAATCTGCGTCTTGAAATGTGATAGTGTTTTATAGACAAAATATTTGAAGTCAGTGAAATCTTTAGATAAAGATGCCAGGTCAGTGTGTGTGGAGTCACTTCCAGCTGTAGCTCTCTGCAGCTTTTCTTCATATTGCTCCATGCGGGAGCTAAACAGCTTCTCCAGTTCTTCCATGCTATGTACCAGCCTGCTATCCATGTTTGGAAATTTTAAAAAAGGTTGTGGTTGTGATAGAGAGTGAGTTATAGGAAAATATGAAGCGAAGGTGAGTTTTCTAGTTATTCAGCACATAAAAATTTTGAAAAACACTTAATAACTATTTTAAATTAATTTTAATAAAGGGAGCTAAAAACTAATGTTCATTTGTCACGCCTACCCACGTAGAAAAAAAAACGTAGAGTTTAGTGAGGTCTTAGCTTAGTGTATAGTCAGGAAAATTACTTTGCATCGGTAGATTGTAAGCTGATTACTGGAGCTTCTGTTGAGTTACTAGTATTTTCCGTAATTGAGCTAGATAGCTTGTTTTAGCTATGGAAGTATCGAGAAAGAAGTTGGGAATTTGAAGCCCAGCAGTTGCCATAATTTGCCATAAAAAGAGGTGTGCTGTGAAATGTCTATATCACCCGCATATTTTATCTCAGTTATGTTCTAATTTCTCCCCGAAACGCAAACCCTTGAATTGGACTGGGCAGGCTATGTTTACCAAGTAACGTGCTTAGGACTCGTAAAGCACATGATTGGTGCCCTAAAATAGCGTCGCGGGGTAGCGGCAGACTAAAAAGCAGATCTTGGGACGACAAACCTTGAGAATTTGAAATAAATAGCACAGAATCGTAAATGAAGGTTAGTACGGAGGTTTTCTTTCGGCCAGTGAGATAATTCGGGCTTGTGATTACAATAATAACATTCTAATTCCAAAACTAAAATAGATATGCAGTCTTTATTATATTCCTCTTTCAGATTGCATTCGTATGTTCACGTGTCAAAGAAGCGATGATAAATTCCTTTGTTCTTACCTGTAGTTTTAATAAGAATATTATTAATCTAATTAGTTTCGCTTTGCGTTGTAATTAAAAAAGTCTCATTAGAGATTCTTTATTAGTTTGCTAGAATATTACAAGTGATATTAAAAGTGCAGTTACCTAGATTTGTGTCTGTTTATGTCTACATTAATAAATGTTCAAAGAAATACCGTCTGTATATTATTAAGTACTAGCTGGTGCCCGTGACTTCGTTTACGTCAGGCTGGTATTTTCTTTATTTTTCCCACTGGTGAATTTTCCGGGATAAAAAATAGACTATTTTACTCCTTTTTACATCATATATCTACCAGTGAAAGATTTCCGTCAAAATCGGTCCAGCCGTTTCGTAGATTACCCGGAAAAGACAGTCAAAAATCTTAAAAATTGCGTATTTGTTATTGGTACCGTATAAACTTTCACTTGCATTCAATAAAACGATGTTATTTTGATATAACATACAGACACTTCAATTTTATTTATTTCTATTGAAGATTTGTTTTTACGTAAAATGCCAAACTATGGAAAAGAAAATTCTATTTGCTCGAAAATTCTCAGTAAGCTGCTTCCAACAAATACCTGACAATGTTGATAACTTCAGCCTATTTTAATAAGTTTTCACTTCCTCAACTGTTTCATGGATGCCAGAACTCTGAATAAACCTCATGAAAATCATTTCGTAAATGCAGCAGGACATTTTTTTATAACAGCAGATTATCAATACTTAGTATACTTTTTCCTTTACAGATTCATTTACTATCAGAGAACATGGGCACTAAACTAAGCAAAGAATTCAATATTCTAAATCGTATCTCTTTTCAGTGTACGAGTAGAATGCATAGTTTGTTAAAATAAATCGAATCGCAGCGTTGAGTCGAAATCGCATGAGCTTGAAATAAGACTTCTCTTTCGAGATAATGCTTTCTGATATTTACACAAGCATTTGTCATTCTAATATATTCGTAACTTCTTTGTTTGTTGAGGAACGATGTAGTTAATGTCTTGAGATCGGAAATAAAGTTATCGAAATGAATTTGAGAGAATGTGACTGAATAAAAAAAAATACGTCTTTGTCACCTATCCGCTAATGGATTGAGCATAGAGACAATACCCGTATTTTACGAAACACTAGCTGTTACCTACGACTATGTGTGCGACAAAATTTTTTTTTTAGTCTTTTTTCAGCAGGTACTGTAAATTTTTACGGGATAAAGATTTAAAATTATTTAGGTATAGATATAAAATTATCTATACTTTCAAAAAAACTATTTCAATATATTCTTAAAGAAGTCGACAGCATATCCCATCAACAATAATAACACCCCTTTAATGGATGTTTTTTTTTTAATACTTCTTGAGAACAACAACAAATACCCTCTTCTATGAAACTCTTGATTATACTTCTTGGCCCAGTGGTGTAGGCTGCCTTTTCTATCAGTGATATTAAGATGAGTTACAGGACAAGTACTATTTTGGGTGTCATAAGTTTGTAGCTTGTTGCATGTATTAATCTAGCCTACTCATTGTACTTTTCTTGTTATTTCTCTAATTGTAAATTAGGCTTATGAATAAATTATTATTCGTTTATTCAACTTTGTTCTTATTATATTACATTTTTAAATATTTCTCAAATAACCAAATAAAATAAAACATTTAAAAATATAAAACTTTTTTGTTCGCTTTTAATGCGATCGGCTTTTTTGTTTTTTTTTTAAATAACTTTTTTTATTTACAACTTCTAAGTTACTTTTTTTAGAAGTATGTACATTTAAACATATAAGTGTCATATATTTTTGAAATCACCTCTTAAAACCCTTTAATTTGATACCCCATAGGTTGGGTACTGAAGGAAAAAAAAATCCTCAATCAAATGACGCCCAAAAGCCGCCATTTTTTCTTTTCCAATTTTAATGTAGCCAGTGATACACGCAGGATTAAGACGAATCCATTAACGTAAGAATCATCAAAATCGGCCAACGCGTTTGGTCTCTAGAACGCCACATAGGAACAAACATACATACATAGACTGATAAACAGATTACCCTCCTTCGGCAGTCGGGTAAAAATAGAGGCCCACCGGTATCGGGAACAGGGTCCAAGCTTCCGGTGGTTAGAACACCAGAGAGAGGAACCTCCTATCAACACGAGCCGTGTCCAGCAGTACTGCTTTCTGTTTTTATTGTTACATATACAAGTCTTCCACAATATGCAGACATTTGGACTTTTTCTTTGGAGTTTTGGAAATATTTATATATGATAAGTTTAAATAATGAACTTTGATACTGAAACGTCTACTTAGATGACATGTCATTAGTTAAGATACAAAAATTATCCAGAATTAAAAACATTAAAAGCCTTAATAAATTGAATGTTCTAACTTAGACTTTAAGTCTACAGCCAAGGTTTTGTATCTATAAGAGAATTATATAATAATGATAGAAACGTGAGGTGCATCCCAAAGGGCGATGGGCCAAAGTAGATGAATTCTTACATAAATTTCCTTTAAAATATCAAAGTGCTTTCTAAAAATGTTGCCAAATCATGCGTACAAGATGAACAGTCACAGCCAAACCGGTCACTTTACATAAACATACGTGGTACAGTCGGATACAAACTTATCCAATGAATCACGTGTAACATGCACATTTATTATTCTTTTGTGGGACAGGACTCTCTATTCTAGTATTCGAGATATGTTTTGTCGGGGAGCGTACACACTTGCGTGAAGTTAGGATTTTTGGTGGCGTATTTTAAAGGAGATTGCAGTTTCGATTTTTCTTTGTATAACATAACACCTATATTCCCAAAGGGTTAGGCAGAAATGAACCAATGTTACACCCACTTTTCGTCAGTTATGTTTAAGTCCCATGTAGGCAATAGGGGCGGGCCAATTTCCATCAACCGGGCACAAATCCAGACGCCCAGCTGCTTCGGCGAAATTCTAGCGTTTAAATATCCTTTTTTATTAATATAAATAATCATTTTTGTGTGAAAAAATGATTGAAGAAATGAAGAAATCCTGAATGCAGCAGCACAGCGTGCTGCATTCAGGATAGTACAAGCGAAGATCCGCACAAAAGGTAGACGCTGAAGAGAGAGCAGGCGTCGCACGAAGAAAACCGAAGGCTTAAGAGCGCGCGCTGACTAGACACACAGTACCGACGCTAGAGCAGCTATTGTGTGTTTAAACTGAATATCAGCTGTGTTGTCGTTATTTTAGTTTCCTCATATTTTACGAAACTGAAAATCTGTAAATTTAATGAATCGAACTCCATTCAAACCGGGTGTCCATAAGAAACTACTCTTTTTTTACAAAGAGTGTTTTGAGAAACGATGTGCACTTGGTGGCAGCACTTGGTCCAGGCACCTGTCAAAGCAGAAATTAGTTTAGTCATTAAATTGACAAAAAGTGATTAACGTCATTTTGATGTCATAAGTTACGTTTTCCAAGTGGAGTACCCTTAGGAGGACCTCTTGCCAATCAAAAGTGGTGCCATCTCATCATCTTCCTGCCCTTGTCCCATGTAACTTGGGGTTGGCGCAACACGTTTTCTTCTTCCATGCCGTCCTGTCCCCTATCACGACATGACTGACTTCCTTTTCTTTTATATCACTCCTCACACAGTCCATCCATATTTTCTTTGTCCGTCCCCTCCCTCTCTATCCATCCACATTTATATTCATAAGTAGCGCCATCTGGTGGTGTTAATTTGCTCTGAAAGCCCTCATTATGTAGCAAAGTGTACTAAATATCTACACAACTAGCTATCTTCTTAACTGGGAAACAAATGTCAAACTTAAATACAGTCAATACCATAGATTTAGATTTTTTGCGCAATGTCGATACAGCGCTCTTTGTAAAGAAAATGGTGGATGTTAGAAGAATGTTCGCAAGAAAAAATACAGGTAGATATAAATCCACAGAACATTAGGTGTTCGTAATAAATACTGGATCTAGACCGAGATTAATTACCTGAACATTGTCTAATGTGTTTGTGTCTCTAAGATGATTTGTATATTGTGTTCTCAGTGGGGCTGCAATTTGTTAATCTTTTGTTTTATTGAACAATATCACGTAAAGACATACATTCATTATATATACTTAAATAGTATATAGTTTTGTTAAAGGTCTGGGTTTGATTCTTAGTTGGTAGGATGGAAATCAATTCTTTTATTTTATCATTATCTTAGATCTTATGTCGTGGTGGCCCAGTGGCTAAGACCTCGCCTCTCGTGTTTGAGGTAGTGGGTTAAAATTTCAAATTCATATTTACTTTCTAAGTGTATCTGGGACATCACAGGAAACGGTGAAGGAAAAAATCGTGAGGAAACCTGGACTTATATAGTTAATGTAAGTCTGAAATAGCCAAGTTAGAGGCCTGTGGGGTTCCCAGAAGCGGCATAATTAACTCTGACACCAGAGGTCACAAGAGTCACAGAGGACATAATTAACTCTCACACGAAAAGAAGATCATTATCTTAATTTTAGACGAAAGATGTATACTACTAGACATAGGCATCCTGCAATGGTCACCATATAAACAGCTAGAAATATTTCATGAGCTTGCAATTTGCATTGCGACAATCGCTATCGCCAATAAAATACTGTTTTTCACCACTAAAACCATTCCAGCCACTGCTCCAGATTTACTAAATATTTTATCAAATTAGTTTGTTTTTGCACTTGATTTATATTTATATCCAGAATATTTTGTCTCGCGGGGCCATTACACTCAGATTCACGTGTTACGGCGACGTATGACGGTACAGTGCGAGTACAAATGTATATTTATGACGTCATAACTATTAAGCACTTACACGCCTCTCTGATCCTATAAAGTAGGAATGGGTGGGAGCAACCTAAAAGATGGAAGTTTTCGTCATTGTTTAGAAGCTAAAGGCCGGTTTTGGTATTGAGTATTTGGAGTTTAGAACGTGTCAAACACTAGTATAATGCTAAAGTGTAACAGGATTTCAGGTTAAAGTAGTTTGACAAATACACAACTTCAAATATTTTTATTCAGATATCACGGGTGAAACAGACTTTCCGATTGGCCGATTTCTGGTTTGAGTATTTGAAGTTAAGAACGTGTGAAACCCTACTTAAATGCCAAAGTTTTTAGGATTTGAGGATAAAGTAGAGTTTGACAAATCATCATTATCATCATAATCAGCCAACGAACGTCCACTGCTGGAAATAGGCCTGCCCCAAGCGTCGCCACATTGATCGGTCCCAGGCGTCTCGCATCCAGCGAATCCCCACAACCTTTACCAGATCATCGGTCCACACGCAACGTCTTCCAGTTCGCGGTCTCCTCTCCAGAACCTTTCTGCCCCATCGGCCATCCATTCTGCGAGCAATGTGCCTGCCCAATGCCACTTAAGTTTGGCAATTCTTCGGGCTATGTCGGTTACCCTGGTTCTCTTGCGCATCTCTATATTTCTGATTCAATCATGCAAGGAAACTCGCGAGCAAATCCCTCTCCATTGACTTTTGGGTGACTGTAAGCTTTCTGATGAGACCCATTGTGAGCGACCACGTCTCAAAGCCATCGGTCATCACTGGCAACACACACTGGTCATAGAGTTTCATCTTGAGACCCTGTGGTAAGTTAGAAGAGAAGATACCGTGCAACTTCCTGAACGCTGCCCAGCCGAGTTGACAAATACTCAACGTCAAATACTTAATTCAGAAATTAGATGTTAGTGTTTGTGTTCTCATTTCTGTATTTCGTATTCCGATTGTATGATGCACTAGGCTGTAAAGTTCGATTTCCGCATTAATGAAGTTTGATATTAATTATTTGCATGGTTGGCACCAATATATCCTATTACACATTTCAAAATAACATATCAGTTGTTCATAGATCACATAATACTTTATAGATATTGGCAGCCCCCAATAAACGCAAAAACTACTCAGTCCATACGATTGAGACATTGCACAGCGACAAACTTATCTAGCATTCAAACTGTAGAAAAACTAGTTACTCTTATGATTAGTAAAATGTTTTGGCGTAGTCTCGAAACCTTACAATATAATAAAGGTAAGTATGCCAACTTAGCCACAAAATTAAGCTCGTAATACATCTGCGTATTCCGGCTAGCCACCGACACCCAACAGGCGTACTTCCAACTTGACAAACCATCGTACTTTATCAGTACATGTCCCTAAACCTTCGTTCCCTTCCTAGTACCCTGGTACATATGACCTCTTCGTCAACTACAGCTTAGCAATTCAACAATATCCATTACATTGTACTTGCGGTGGAGACGAAATTTTTTTTTACAAATGAAGCAATTTATTGTGATGTAGCATCAAAACAAAAAGCGATTGTTATTACAATTGTGTTATATAATAAGGGGACTGGTCACGTTATAAAGTCTTCTTCCCTTTCCTAGTATCCTGATACAAATGGCCGCTGTAATGACTACTGTCCAGCCTAAATTGTTTGTTTATTACCACTGTTTCTGTCGCAGTAAAGATTAGGAGGCCTATGGACGAAGTTTAAAGCTTTACAGTTGTCAGGGTAACTGGAAGTACTTTGTATAACTAAAATTTATGGTGTTTTGTAAAACTATGTGGCTAATAAAGGGATGAAGACCAACAATATAAAGTTCTTTGAAAATGGTTCATTGCCTGCTTTTTCCATGTTCGCACAGATGCGTCCACTTCGAACTATGTACAAAAGTTAGAAGTCTAACTCCTCTTTCTCTTGCCCTTATACTACAGCTTTTTGGGATCGGCAAAACATGACTGTCTTCTCCTTCCATATATCACTAATTATCATCATCCCAGTAGCTAACCCCTTTCTAGATATATTTAACAAAGTCTTAGAAGATACAATAATACACATATTTTTCTAATGTAATTTTCGTATAATTTTGTCCTCTTCGTATACACTACGCTGGCTGTACACTCTCGCGCGCGAGCCCGAGGAAACGTACATTGAGTTTTTAAATAAAATACTTCATGATGGAACTCAGTACTGAGAGCAAAGGCATCAGAGCCCTGAAATACTGCGTCTTCACAAAATAATACTTTAGACCATTTACCTACCTCATTTTATTTTAGACTGTTGACAAAAGTCCTATGTATTAATGGAAATGTTCCAATAAATAAATACTAACTACTACGTGCTATCTAAAAAATCAACATAATAGCCATATATTTGAACAAATACTTCCATAGAGTTCGCTGACAATCACTCTCTTTATCTTGTCTCCTCTAGAAACTAAGTAAAACTTTAACGTCGCAGTTCGAAGCATTTATAGGTACAATAGAATTACGATGTTATGCTGACACATCGTAACTGCTTCGATTTTTGTTCACGATGTTAGATTTTAACTTCGATTCCATTTTCCGATCTTCATGTTGGCAAGAATTATAGGAGCATAAGGGCTCATCTCTTACACTTTTCTACTAATATTACAAACAGTTTACTTTTGTAACTTTGGGGGTATTAGATAATCTCCGAAAGTACTATCCAGATATTAAAATTCTTTCACTGAGACAATGTTACACTGTCGTTGATTGTTATAAGCTATTGACATCCTGGAAAATGGACGGTTCCTGGATAAGCCACTGATTTCGTATCAGTGGCTTATCCAGGAACCGAAGCTGAGGGAAGAAGCAAGTAAAGAAAGAAATAAAAATAGTTTAAATAAATGTAAACAAATTAGTCGAAGTTTCAAAGACTAGACCAATGACTGTCTACATGTTAGTATCGCTGTAACATCAATGCTCGTAACTTGCAATAAAATATCCTTCTCTGCAACACAGGAAAACCCACATTACCTCCCTGCATTTGGCAATACTGTGTGCCCAGTCTTTTATCAACCGGACGCCAAAGCGCCAGCGTTCGCGTGATCTCGCCTATTCCGAGCTCATCTCCGACAAATGCACTACTTTAACGATGCCCGCTCTTTTTGACATCGATTGGAGCCCAAAGAGTATATCTGTTTCAGGATTTAGGTTTTTGAATTTTAGATTTCAGAATAGAAATTCTTATTTTTACACGTTGCGTTTGTTATCCTTGGTCAAGTAGAGATTTGTATTTATTTTTAGGGCAGTACTGTTTTACGTTGCGAAAATATTTCATGATTTTGCGAGTACCTTTAGGTTTATCCTTCAGGTCACGGTGGCCCAGTGGCTA
Organism: Orthosia cruda; assembly: GCA_964057195.1. Classification (NCBI taxonomy): domain Eukaryota; kingdom Metazoa; phylum Arthropoda; class Insecta; order Lepidoptera; family Noctuidae; genus Orthosia; species Orthosia cruda. The sequence continues at coordinate 46,198,495 of OZ059828.1, read as the reverse complement.
TGACCTCGTTTCTCGTGCTTGAGGTCGTGAGCAAGTACCTATGTGACTTTCTCAAATTCATTTATGTACCTTCTAAATATATATTGGACATCACTGACAACGGTGAAGGAACACGTCGTGAGGAAACCTGGACTTATATAGTTAATATAAGTCTGAAATGGCCAATATGCCTTGAGCAGGCGTGGTGATCAATGCTCATGCCTTCTCTGTATGAGAAGTGGCCTTTGCTCTGCAGTGGGACAGGTACAGGATGGTATTATTATTAATATTCAGGTCACTAAGAAAAATTCGTAGTTCTTGAAAGTAGACGGAAAAAGATTACGCGGGCGTTCACTTATTCGCTGGCCAAATCAGTTCAAGATGTTAACGGGACCCACTGTGTCGGATCGACCATCAAACTTAAGCAAAGCTTGCTGATAGCTGAAGCCTCCGTGAACCGAAAAGCACGATTATTCATAGATAGATATTTAACACACGTTACGGGAAGACGGATTCTCAAAAATCTTCCTACATCATATTAGCATATACCATCAGTAGTTATGACTATTATATATATTATATGACTCTGTAAATCACGCCAGTGACCTTAATCCTTGATAACGAATAAATGTAATACACCTCATTCACTTTTATTTCTCTTTATTTTAATGCCTATATCTCACATTTTCTAAATTGGCATCAGAAAACAGACAGAAATCTTTTTTTTTTAATTTCTGTCACAATATCTGAGTATCTTTCATGTAATCTAAACTAATGTTATAAAGCAGAAAATAGTTTGTTTGTATGTCTGTTTTGTATAAAATGTTATCTCTGGGAGTCCTGATACGGTTAAAAAAAATATTTTACTAATAGACTCACAGTACAGCTGAGTGTCATTTATCCCGAGAACTGCCCGGGCTCTGTGGAGAAACTATACAAACGATATCCGTCGGATATCGTGTATATGTATTTTCTAGGAAAATTGCAAGTGCACATTGACAGAACAGCGTCCATGTGAACGTTCTTGCAATTTAAATCGCCATGAGAAGATAGCTTAAAAAGGCCACAGAAGCGAGGCCTCGGCCAATAGCTAGTTTTATTTATATTTATTTACTTATACTTTGAGTTTTGAGTGGTTATTGTTTTTTTTTTTTACTATTTTAGGCTCACGCTTGACCACCATCTCACCTGATGGTAAGCAACGATGTGAATTAAAAACCCCGGGGTTGTAGCTATCGGGAAACACAGACTCCGACAGGGAATTCCACTCCTTAGCTGTACGCATAATGAAAGTATTTTCAAAACGTTTAGTGCGTATGGGTGGGATGTCCACCATGTACCGATGGCGTATCGCTGTACGAGTTGTACTCCGATGATGAAACGGGCTAGGTGGAATTAGATCATGCAATTCCATCGCACACTCCCCGAAATAAAACCGACAAACTGGCAACTCGGCGACGATGTTCAAGGCTCTGGAGCTTTGAATCAACCGGTGCCTCATTGCCAATGAGCGTCTTGGCCCGTTTTTCGATCGACTCTAGTAGTAGTCTAGTGATTCTTTAATAAACTTTGAGAGGAAAGAAATTTATTGGTATTTTGTACCTAAGATTTAAAATTATCTGTTTCATTTGTGTCATGTTATCCTAAAATTGTTCGTATAAAAAAGTGCTACGCCATAGGTTAATATGATGGTATTGTTTCAAATACCGAAATTAAATAATAAAATAATGTATTAAATTACTTCAGTCTAATTTATGAATGAGCGACTTTGCATGGGCCAATGTGAATTATACAATAAAACTACAAATATAAAAGATTTAAGGGGGAATGGTAACCATAATATACATACGATTTCGATAAACAACAGTCTAGACCACTCTAAATAATCCATCGGGTAATAGGACTCATAGCCCAAAATAACTGGAAATTGAATCTAGGTGTAATACCTCAAAATTAGGAGCTGTACTTCAAATAACGCTACCAAATCTATCTGCTCTATGCCCTTTGAAATTCGACAATCAAAGTACAACATGTGGAATCCTTTTCAAACGTAGGTACGTATTATTTTACCTAAAAACAACAACGTTGTCTATTGTGTCAAATGACTGCTTGCGGTCGGCGTAATAGTTTGTAGCGGTCTTAGCAAATTACTATATAATGATGCTTCTGTCTTCTCTGAAGAGGAAACCGACGGTGACAAAGGATTGTAAAGTGTGTACATATGAGTGAAGGTGGTTTGGTGTTGTTTGAATGGGCCGCATATTTTATTATTATGTATTTGTTTGTATCAAACTTTAAAGAAAATTAAGAGACAAAGGTATAAAAACATTTTGATTTTACATAATGCTTGGCGGCAAAAATATCGTATAAAGAATGATCACGGCCCAGACTAACTTAACCAAGGTCTGACAGGAACCTATTCGAGTGTTTTCAAAAACGTTACATATTTTTGTATCACTTCAGGTGACAAAAAAAAAACTAAGATAGTTCTTATTGATGTCCAGTCAGGTGAGCATTATTTTTACCCGATTGCCGAAGGAGGGTGTTAAGTTTATCAGACAGTGTATGTATGTTGGTTCCTACATAGCGTTCTAGAGACCAAACGTCTTAGCCGCTTCTGATCATTTTTACTTCAATCGATTTGTCTTAACTTTGCGAGTGTCACTGGCTACATTAAAATTGGAAAACAGGAAAATAGCGGCTTTTGAGCGCCATATTATGGGGCACGAATTTTATTTTCTTCCAAACCCATCATGTGGGATCAATCATGCTGTGCAGTCAGAGGATACATGACCCACAATTATTTTACGACGTTTTAGTTCGCATCTTAAGCAATCGGGATCTTTGTTTTTTTTTAATATTTTTGATCAATGTTTTTCTTTCCATATTTCGTTGCTTAGAAAATGTTATCGTGCAATTTTTATAAAATTTCGACGATTGCAACTTTAATCATTAGATAGCTATTGACTCTCGACTATTTCACTGACTCAGTTATTCCGAGGTAAAAAAAAACCTTGGAAAAATTACTTCCTTACTACCATCCGATCATTCGACAGCTTCCGCTCACAATATCTTCGTTGGATGCAATAAATCCATTATTTGGTGATGGATCCAAAGATATTCTGTGTCCGGAAGTAAGAGTCGTGAACTTGTTTCAATATCTATACATTTTTATGGTTTCTTTGGTATACATAAATCTTTCCGTTCCTGGTACTGATTGTCTATATTGCCAAGTTATATAAACGTATTTATTCAAGTTTTATTTTTATTTGTATTATTAAGTTAATAATATAAACATTTCTAAGCAGAATAATTGAAAGGATCCCAGTGCAATTACTGTCATACATAAAACAGCAGCCAGTTAGGTGGATGATATTCAGAAGATCACGGGTAAGACCTTTTTGAAACTCAAACTCGTACTTACCAGGAAACCATGACAAGTTAAACAGGAGGCTTATATTCAACAGTTGGTGAAACAGTGATGATAATGACGTAAAACATTGTAAATTCACCTTCACGGTTGGCAAATTAGGCAGTCATTGTGAGTAAAATAAATTGCAATCTTCAACTGAGGACGGGCTGTAACACAAACCATCCCCAATCAGGAAGGGGGGCCGTTCTTTGGTCACCGTTTGTAACCTTTAAAAAATATACCTCACATACATATATTACATAAATTAATACCTTCCCACGCCCTCTTCACTTTAAAAACCTCCCTAGGTCGTCATCCTCAAAAGACAAGACAAAATGCTACTTTATATCGATGACTAAGCTACAAATGACAAGGGTCAACGATATACCGCAATTTGTATTGTTATGCTCGTGTGCTCTCGGTTTTATCTCTTTATATTATTTATATTTTCGTCATATTTGAGATATGACGTCGTTTTGGATGACGCTTTTTCTTTTAAAACGACCCACCTTATATAGATTAGAGAGTGTATTGTCTTTGTATAATGTCCGTGTTCTATTTTTGAAAATGTGACTGGCTGGATGTTTTTTTTTTGACTTCGTAGTTTTTTTGTATGCTGTTATTATATTAATGTTATTTTAAAACAAATATGTTTGTATTTATTAATCTACCACAACTTCTTCCTAATAAGATGTATGATTTGATGAGTCTATTTCCTAACAACATTGCATACTGACACACAGGCACAGATTTCATTGCATTAATAATGTATCAACAAACAGTAAATGATAATGATAAATGATTTTATTTCTGTAAGTTGGTTTGCACAAACACTTTTACATGTCGAACATATTTTTAAAACTAGATGAGGTCGGCGTTTCCTAGCTGACTACTCTGAGAAGAAAGGCCGAAACAAACTCAGAGGTCACAGTCTCTTTTAAAGTCCTGACAAAATCTTGATTAGATCATGTGAAGACCATGTAGACTGATGTCTGAAATGGTCTTTTGAGGAAAGAACCAGCCAGATTGAGTGGACCTGTCCAGTCAGTGCACGCATTTGTCAATAACCGAGCAGCTCAACTCAGAATTTAAGGAGCTCAACGATTCGACCAACAATACCAAAGAAAGGACATTTGGGTAGGCCGCATAAACTACTCAAACTGCCAGACCATGATTAAAAACTAAGATAAATTTAAATAAAAACAAAAAAAAAAAAAAAAAAATATCCACATAGTCTTCACATTCACAATAATTAAAAAAAAAAAAATATAATACTTTAAAAAGTAAATATTCTTGTCATTGCAAGAAAACCAAAAAAAAAAAAATATTTATAATAACAAAATGCATAGTGCAAAATATAATAAAAAAACAAAATTGATTGGAGCAGCTCAATCCCAAGCCTTTTTGTCCTCAATGTAATCTTTTGTTGTATAAAACGCTTTCTGGCACAACTTACGTTTAATGAAAGACTTGAATTTATTAAGACTTAGATCTTGTACGTGGCTTGGAAGCTTATTATAAAAGCGTACACATTGACATCTAAACGAGCCACCTATTTTCTTGAGCCTTGTTGTAGGTACTACAAATTTGTGTTTGTTCCTAGTATTTATGTTATGGATATCACTGTATTTTTTAAACAATTTTATATTTTTATGGGCATATAAAAGATTTTCATAAACATACTGAGAAGGCACAGTCATTACATTAATCTCCTTAAATTTCTCTCTGAGAGAGTGTCTTGGGCTTAATTTATAAATTGACCGAACAGCTCTTTTCTGCAAAACAAAGATAGTCTGGATGTCGGCGGCATTTCCCCACAACAGAATACCGTACGACATTACACTATGAAAATAGCTAAAGTAAACTAAACGGGCTGTCTCTATGTCAGTTAAATTACGAATTTTTCTAACAGCATATGCTGCGGAGCTTAGCTTCTTTGACAATTTATCTATATGTGGGCCCCACTGAAGCTTAGCATCCAAAGTTAAGCCTAAGAATACTGTGCTATTTTCAGGATTCAATTCTTCGCCCTTTATCAACACATCGGTTTTCACCTGCCTAACGTGAGGTAGGGTAAACTTAATGCATTTGGTTTTTTTTTCATTAAGAAGTAAATTATTAACATTGAACCAGTGAACTACTTTTGAGATCGCGCTATTTACATCGTCAGTAACCAGCTGCTGACGTTTAAGTTTAAACAAAAGTGAAGTATCATCCGCAAACAACACTATATCATGGTTATCCTTTATGAGGTAAGGCAAGTCATTAATATAAATAAGAAACAAGAAAGGACCAAGAATCGAGCCCTGCGGGACTCCCATTGTTACCATAGATCCAGATCTTTTTCCATTAACGTCAACGGTCTGAATCCTATTACTCAAATATGAAGTAAGAAGATCCAGAGCGCTGTTCCGGATCCCGTAGTGGCGGAGTTTCCTGATTAGCGTTTCATGAAAAACACAATCAAATGCCTTGGACAAATCACAAAAGATTCCCAAGGCATCGCACTTATCTTCCCATGCATTATAAATATGTCCTAAAAGCTCAACACTGGCATCAGTAGTTGAACGACCCCTTGTAAAACCGAACTGTTTGCTATGTAATAATTTATGTTTATTAAAAAATCTTTGCAATTGCTCTAAAATTAATTTCTCAAATATTTTGCTAAACGTAGGTAGTACTGAAATAGGTCTATAATTTGTAGGGTCTGATGTACTACCTGATTTAAACAAAGGTATTATTTTACTATTTTTCATAAGGTCAGGTAACTCCCCACAGTCGATACAATTATTAAAGATAATAGCTAAACTAGGTGCGACAATGTCAATAATAGTCTTAGCAACTTCTACAGAATGACCCCACAGATCTGCAGTCTTTTTAACATTTAAAGTGTGAAAGGTTTTAATTATGTCTTTACAAGTAATATGTTCAAAACGAAATTCCGAATTGCAAACATTAACATTTTCTTTTAGCAAAGACTCAGCAACAGAAGGTGATGAGTTTAAGTATTTAGTAGTTGAAATGGGAATATCTGAAAAGAAATTTTCAAAGGCCACTGCGACTTGTGAGTCTGATTTTATGATGTTGCCATTAATAGACAGGCCGTAGTCAATATTTCGGTTACCAGATCCTCCCGTTTCACTATTAATAATATTCCAAGTCGTTTTAATAACATTACTACTGTTTTTAATCTTCGAGCTCAAATAACGCGACTTGGCCAAACAACAAACTTTTTTAAATAATTTTGAATAATTTCTAACATATAAATTAAATTCAGCAGTGTTTACATAAGTCCTTTCACTGTACAGCTCATAAAGCCGTGTTCTACTTTTATGAATACCAATGGTAGCCGAATCACTGAATGATGCGTTACTATTAACGGAGATAGTCTTTGGAACAAAGGTCGAATTAAATTGTTTACAGTATATACTAAAAAAATCATCATATAGATGATTAGGATCAGCATCAATTGACAAAATTGGTAACTTATTAATGAGTTTAACTTTAAAAGCTGCCAAGCGACTTGCAGTTTTGGGGTTAACAGTCATATCCTTTTTAGCCACTTTGTTGTTTTGGTTTGGTATAGTAATCCTCTGCCCGCAATGATCAGAATCTAGTAAATTTATAATTTCTTTGTGGACTGGTATAACATTAGTATAAATATTATCTAAGCATGTAGCACTAGTTGGGGTTATTCTTGTGGGCTCCAAAAATAGGTTTACAAGATTGTAGGACTGAAACAGACTTATTATTTTACTACAAGAACCTGAGTTTTCTAATAAATTAACATTAAAATCACCACAAGTGATAATGGATTTATTCGAGTTACAAATCTTGTGTAACACTTCATCCATTACCTTTTCAAAGCAGTCATACAATCCTGAAGGCGGTCTGTATACGCTTAATACAATAAACTGCTCCAATTCTATACAAGCTATTTCAACTGTCCGCTCAACAGATAGGCTCACAATATCCTTACGGTCTTTAAATTTAAGCTGGTTACTTACTAAAATCAATGAGCCACCATGTATAGCATTAACTCTGCTGAATGAACTACCAACCTGGTGATTATTAAAATTGAACAATAACTGGTGGCTTTTAAGCCAATGTTCTGTTATACAAAGAATATCAATACTGTTAAAGTTCATAAATAATTCTACTTCTAAATCTTTGTTCATAAATCCTTGAATATTTTGATGCACCAGGTTAATACTATTTACCGAATTTAAACTTTTATTTGATTTTATTTTGCAATTTTTATCCTGTATAATTTTGCAAGAGGTTGTCCCTATTGTCCTAATTTCTAATTTAAATTATTATCAATATCAATTTCTGATACCAAATCATTGGCTGAATTAATTAACATTCCTTGGCATTGCTCAATAGAAGCAAGTTGTTTAGCCAAATTCTTGGCTGTAATAGAAAAATAATATGATAGCGACACAGCTATCTGTCTTTTATAATACTTTGAAAGAAAGTACCTATCCATGAAAAATTTATCTTTTGTCAAATAAAAGTGATTACCAACATAATTGTTAGTGTCAATTAAATGGAATAAATTACTACTATATGTTAAATTATGTAATGTCCTATTCAATTCATATCTAAGATTGTTTTCTTCCTGTGGCAAACTTTGGCTGTAAGGGAAAGTGAACATCACAATTTTGTTTAAACTAAGGTTGCACAAAGTTCTATAATGTTGGAGTAATTCTCCTTTGTTCACATTACCCCTATTACCAATAAATATTAATAATGTGGTATCCTGGTTAAAATTGCATTTTTATAACTTTTTTCATTATGTCAAATAAAGAACAGCCAGGCATACAGTAGTTCATTATTGAGTGTCCTGGATATCTATTTGTCAACAAGTGGCCTAAATCCTTTCCAATTTCATCACAAAATAATACTATTTCTGTATTTACATTCTTTTTAGGCAAACAGTTAGTAATTTCAAATGGCAAACTTGCACTAGACTGCGGTATGGTGGCATCACATATTGTCAATGAATGGTCCGGTGTGGGTTCAACAGATGGTGGTTGACAATGATCACATTTGTTAATTTGTGAACTTACCAGCTCATTCATTGCCAATACATATTCCCTCATTTGGTTTTCAGAGGCTGTATATTTGATGGTCATAGAAGCAAGTTTCTCCTGTAGATGGTCAAGTTCATACCGCAAGTCTTCTGTGTCAGTTTGGTACTTTCTAGTACTTTTTTCTAAGTTAAATGAATACATATCTAATTGTTTAAGTAGATGTAAAAGTAAAATTAGAAATCTGGTTTTGTGCTCGATGGAAATAGGCACGCATGCTATTTGTCTGATTTTCTGTGATGATTTTTGTAGGAACTACAGGGAACAGAAATGCTAACAAGGCAAAACAGAATGTTCCCCGCGCATATAGTTTAGCGGCCAGTCAGTCGTCCTCCCCACGCCGTGGCATTAACTCGCGTCTGTATAACTTAGTATAAGGAGTGCACAGTATACAATATTTCCTGGTAATCAATAATAGACAGTCACCTTGAACGTCAGACTTTCATTTACCTAAACTCCTCTCCACCACGATCAAAAGGTTCCAACATTGGTGACCCCGACGTGATTTAAGAGACGTGGTTGTGAGAAAATAAAAACGGACAGGGTGTAAAAGTGAACGAACGGTACGCAGTAAAGTGATAAAGTGCGCACGCGCGGAAGACGACTCCCCGTCGACTCGGGACCTATCGGCGGGCATTTTAAGGGTTCCACAAGATGAGCCAGCCAGCACCATCACCGTCAGGCCGACTGGATAGCATAAATGTCGCGGACAGGATGCCGACGTTTTGGACCGACATGCCACGGATGTGGTTCGCACAGTTCGAGTCCGCCATGGAACCACAGAAGCAAGGGGATGCAGCAAAATTTCATTTGGTGATATCAAAACTGACCAGAGACGCTTTACAACAGGTTAGCGATTTGATTTTTAAACCCCCGACCGATAACAAGTATGGTACGTTGAAGAACAGGCTGTTGGCGGCCTATGAGGAGAGTGCTGAAAGACAATTTCAAAAGTTGGTTAGCGAAATGGACTTAGGGTCTCAACGCCCTTCCCATCTGCTACGACGTATGTCCGAGCTGGCGCAAAATACAGAGATATCAGCAGAGACCTTACAGCGTTTGTGGATTTCACGATTGCCTGGATCCTTAAAGGCAGTTTTGTCGGTATGTCAGGACCAAAAAATAGACAAACTAGCGGAAATGGCAGACAAGGTCATGGAGAATCTGAAAAGCGGAGAAGTAGCCACCATTTCTTCGACATCGTCGTCAGCAACGCCCGACATAGCGACTCTAATGAGCGGATTGACTACGGAATTAAAGGAACTACGGAGAGAAGTGGATGAGATACGCGGGCGTAGTAGGGGACGCGTACAGCGTGGAAACTGGCGCAGATCACAGTCAAGGTCAAGAGGACCACGCCGCACTCCAGAGAGTCCAGACTGGCTATGTAGCTACCATTATGCGTACGGAAGAGCGGCAAAGAAATGTACGAAACCATGCAACTGGAAGGAGAACTCGACTTCGGGAAACTGAAGGCGGTGCAATCTTGTTCGGTGGGAGATTGCGTTACCCCAACAGGGAACCATCGTTTGTGCGTAAAAGACCGGCAGTCAAGAATCAATTTCCTTGTGGACACAGGTGCAAATGTCTCCGTTTTACCGGTGAGTAGTGTTAAAAATTGTGTGCGTTCTGAAAGCGGTTATAAGCTGTACGCTGCAAATAATACAGAAATTAAAACATACGGTGTAAAATCCCTAGAGCTAAATTTAGGCTTGCGCAGAGTTTTTAGATGGACATTTATTGTTAGTGACGTCAAGCAAGCAATCTTAGGTGCAGACTTTATTGAGTCGCACAAATTAATTGTAGATTTACATAATAAAAGGCTAATAGATAGTGTAACGAATTTAAGGTCAAATGGGTCAATCATACGGTATGATGAAGCGTCAGTCAAAAGTATACAAGATGATAATCCCTACCGTGAATTGCTGGAACAATACGCAGACATTACCAAACCAATGTCGTTTAAAGAACCACCAGCACACGCGGTAGTGCATCACATCATAACAAATGGTCCCCCGGTACACGCGCGTCCAAGGCCGCTACCGCCGGACCGTTATAATAAAGTGAAAGAAGAATTCCAATTAATGAACGAATTAGGCATATGTAGGCCTTCACAGGGAGAGTGGGCTAGTCCGCTACACGTTGTCCCTAAAAAAGATGGGCAACTGCGCCCGTGCGGAGATTATAGAGCGTTAAATGCCATAACAAAGCCGGACCGTTATCCTATACCTAGAGTTAGTGACTTCACGTATATATTATCAGGTAAGACTTGGTTCTCGCGACTAGATTTAAATAGAGCCTATCATAATATAGCCGTTGCACCAGAAGATATAGAAAAAACTGCCATAGCAACACCTTTCGGACTCTGGGAGTTTCCGCGCATGACGTTCGGTTTGAGGAATGCAGCGCAAACCTTTCAGAGGTTCATGGATCAACATGTACTCAGAGGTATAGAACGCATAAAGAACGAAAATGGTAAGTCAGCACTTTTTTGTTACATAGATGATGTCATCGTGGCGTCGGACAACGAAGATATTCATAAGGAGCATCTTCATAAACTGTTTAAACGCTTCAGCGAGGTTGGTATAACTATAAATCTAAGCAAAAGCAATTTTGGACAATCTAGAGTAGAATTTCTGGGATTCGAGGTAACACAGGACGGAATTAAACCATTGCCAGATAAAGTTAAGGCGATTACAGACTACCCAAGGCCGGATACAGTAGAACAACTCCGTCGTTTCTTAGGTATGGTCAATTTTTATAGGTCTCATTTACCACACGCTGTAGAGTATCAAGCAGAACTTAATAAGTATTTACACAATGCAAAGAAAAAGGATAAGACAAAAATAGCATGGAATAACCAAAGTATAGAAGCTTTCGAACAATGTAAAATAGCCTTACAAAAAGCAACAACATTGTTTCACCCAAGCGTGGACGCGCCTTTATCAATCATGACGGACGCGTCAGACACATGCGTAGGTGCAGTACTACAACAAAAGATAAGCGGGCAATGGAGACCAGTAGGCTACTTCTCGAAGCAACTGTCAGAGGCACAAAAGAAATATAGTACCTATGATAAAGAGTTATCTGCAATTTACATGGCCATGGTTCATTTCCGTAACTTGATAGAGGGGCGACAAGTTACCATTTACACAGATCATAAACCCCTAATGTACGCGTTTACTAAGGTAGGGAACGATAAGGAAATTCCAAGGAGAGCCAGACAATTATTGTATATTAGCGAGTTTACAAGCGACATACAGTATGTAAAAGGCCCAGAAAATACCGTTGCGGACGCCTTATCACGCGTCGAGTCTATTGTTTGTCCAACGGTGCTCGATTACAGCGAATTAGCTCATGCGCAGGTGCGCGATCGCGTTACAGTAGAACGAGATGTCAGCAGTAGATTGGCATTTAGACACATAGTTATGCCGGAAAGTAATCAACAGATATATTGCGAAGTATCAACAGGTAATGCCAGACCTTACCTTACAGGGAAATTTAGGAAAGTGGCGTATGAAAACATTCATAACATTAGTCATCCTGGCGTTCGCACAACGCGGAAGATGATTGCACAGAGGTACTTTTGGCCAGGAATGAATAAAGATATTAACGAATGGACGAGAGCATGTATTCGGTGTCAAAAAGCGAAAGTAACGAGGCACACAATTTCGGATTTAGGTAGTTTTCCGCCATGTAGCAGGTTTGAACATCTTCACGCAGATATCGTAGGCCCTTTGCCCACGTCACAGCATGGACATCGTTATTGTATAACCATGATAGATCGTTTCACGCGTTGGCCTGAAGCAATACCAGTTTCAGACATTTCGGCTGATACGGTCTCTAGGGTTATTTACGAGCATTGGATATGCAGATTTGGTTGCCCACATAGAATAACGACAGACCAGGGTAGGCAATTTGAAAGCGACCTTTTTAACAGTCTTATGAGATTATTAGGCATACAACGAGTTAGGACAACCCCATACCACCCTCAGAGTAACGGGTTAGTAGAAAGGTGGCATCGCTCGTTGAAAAACGCATTAACCGCACGTTTGACAGGTAGTTTAGATTGGGTAGACGAACTGCAAACGGTTATGTTGGGACTTCGCGCGGCCTGCCGAAGTGACTCGGGTTGTAGTGCGGCAGAGATGGTATATGGTGAAACCGTCAGGTTGCCAGGGGATTTTTTCCACGTGCACGACCAACAGGTTAACGAACCGAGCACTTATGTAGGACAGCTTCGGCAAGCAATAAACAAGTTGCGGCCTCCGTCAAGAGCGAAAAGCGATTCACGAAATATATTTGTTAGTAAAGACTTAAAGACATGTACACACGTTTTTGTAAGAAACGAGATGATAAAAAAATCACTTTGTCCTACCTATGATGGCCCATATAAAGTTTTAAGTAGAAATGATAAGGTTTTTAGAGTTAAGTTACCTAATAGAGAAAGCGATTTATCAATAGACAGACTAAAACCAGCATACATGTTACAAGATAACGATCAAAATATTGAGGATGACTGTTTGCAAAAATGTATAGAAAACGACAATACGAACGTGTCAGAAGATAAATCGCTTCCGCTTATGGGACATACCACGCGCAGTGGTCGACGTGTAAAGCTACCGGTGCGATTTTTGTTGCCATAGGCTAATTGATGTAGAAATCATTGTGCCAATTTTTGTGTGTTGATAAGTCAATAAATAACTAACATCCAGTTGTGGAAAAAGCATATTTCAATAGTCTTCACAATGGGAAATTATAACACTAAAAATGATCAAGTCATAATTGCTCAACAAGGAGCAAATAATGCAAAACATGTCGGAGACATGGAGAGGCAGCTAGAAATGTTCGGCATAGTCATAATGGTGATCGGTATCGCCCTACTGATATTGTGTATTTGTCTATGTGGCAAACAATGTTGTTCCCGTGCAAAGAAATGGATAAGGAAGGAATTGACAACTGTGTTGCCTGCAGGCGCAACAGCCCCGCAGTCCACCATACCGCAAGCTTCATATGCGTGATTACAGTGTAACTTTAGTATTAATAATGAAAAAAAGGCACAGTGAATCCATCAGTGAATAATTAGTGACTTAGTGTAACAGTAACATAGAATATTAAAAGTAAGTAAGGTATTATTGTCAATACCCAATACCTTAGTGGTAAAAATCTGTCTATAAAAATTGTAGTGTGCTTAGAAAATAAAATAATATTAACGCTAACAATGTATCGAAAGTTAAAATAAAAAACCATGGTATGTATAAACAATATATTGTATTACATGTAAGACTACCGATAACAATTCTCGGTAACGTAATAAAATATAACTATAACAATGTATGTATGCACACGTGGGCAAGACGAACGCCAGCCAACTATGAGTAGATGATTACATTTCATTTCATTGTAATGGCAGCGATTATGTTATAAAATAAAAAAAATAATATATTTTTTTATTTTGTAAAGGGGGGAGGTATGTAGGAACTACAGGGAACAGAAATGCTAACAAGGCAAAACAGAATGTTCCCCGCGCATATAGTTTAGCGGCCAGTCAGTCGTCCTCCCCACGCCGTGGCATTAACTCGCGTCTGTATAACTTAGTATAAGGAGTGCACAGTATACAATATTTCCTGGTAATCAATAATAGACAGTCACCTTGAACGTCAGACTTTCATTTACCTAAACTCCTCTCCACCACGATCAAAAGGTTCCAACAATTTTAAACACTTAAAACAAATATTTTTTACATGAACACCTTTTTTCTCTCTTGACTGTACACTTACCTGTCAAAAAGAGTAAGGAAATCAGACCGGAATGTCAAAGATTACAGGACTGAAAAATTATAACCAGTAGGGGATCAGATCAGGAGATCGGACCGTAATAAATCTCTAAATGGGCTTTTAAAAGATAACTGGTAAAATGTTGGTGTACCATAAGCACAACTCTATTACCCTTGGAGAAATACCGGCTGGATGTCGTGTCATGTTATGTAGCAAAACGAAAGAAAACTTCGTCACTAAAAACACGTTCACGCGTCTTTTTCAATTAATAATGTACTATGTAATGAAGTGAGGCCTTCCAAATTGCTTCAGAAACAAACCAGCTGTTACATGTCATTGTTATTTTCGTAGAACTTACTTTATGTTTCACTATAATTGAAGTATTTTATCAAAGAAAACGTTGTTAAGCCACCTATTCTATAATTCGGGTACAATAAAGGCTTTTTGGTGTAATACGGTCCTTGAAATATACAATCTTTTAGGATAATATAAGGTAGGTACCCAAAGATGTAAGGAAAGAAAAATAATCCAAATAGATAATCCTGTTCACGAAAACCACGTGAAAATGTGATTATATATTTCTTAAAATTTGAGTCTTATTCTGTTGAAGTAATAGTCGAAATTTAAATAACTAATTTTCAAAAGTTTTGCCGTACTTGAAAAATTAAATAGACAAAAAAAGAAAATGGGTTGGTTCCATAAATAATTTACTGGTATCAGAGTTTTTGATATGTGATCAAGAAAAAGGGAGAAAAAGGTGGTGAAGCTTCACAAATTGTTCAATAACAGATATAGTAGCACAATAATCACCCGTTTCTGAATTATCGATGCGTCACAAAATAAACACAAGTCAAGCTGAAAGTTTATTCGTCCAATCACAGCAGCGAACGCGAATTTGTTCAAATTTACATTTCCGAAATTGAGCCTATAAATTAAATAGATAAACTTCATTTACGTTCATACATTTGGTCATACACGCACATTGGTTATGCGTACTGCGCACCTGACCTTTCTGAAGAAGATCACCAATACGATCCGCGAATATCATTTTAGGGCGCCACTAACCGGCGTTTCCACTCACATTTGCGTTTTGAGTACCTTTTCTTAGCCGCCTTTCATTCATCTCAACACTGCAAAACCATATTTTTTTACGACATGGTTGGCGTAGTGGTTGAGCGATCGGCTGCTGCGCTACGTGTCGCGGGTTCGATCGCCGAACGGAACATAAATTTGTATGACCTACAGATAGTTATTCCGGATCTGGATGTCTTGTGCACGTGAGTTTAAACGTTTGTAAAAGCACCCACGATACAGGAAAACATTCATATTGTGGGCAAAAGTAAAAAAAAAAGTATCATCTTATTACATCAACCCTCAATCTATCATTCACAGTTACACGTAAGCCTATAAAACACCCACTATCTAACCACAATAAGAAAATAAGCCTTACCTTTGTATCCTTAACCTAAATCATCTGCGAAATAACACATATTTATTTAACAGTATTGTGACACAAAATAAAGATTTACAAAGAAATCCTCTCGTGTAAATACGCTGACGAAATCAAAGGTTCTCCCGGGATGTTTAGGGAAACAATCCTAATAAATAATACATCTTCGGTTGTCCATGTAATATGTATTTATTTTGGTTAAGCTTACTACATAATGTGGGTAAAATCAGATAAAGTCCTTTGAGATTGAATTCAAGACTAAAAATTGAATAGGTAACTTCTAGGCAAGGTGGCATGGTGGCTAGTGGTCAAAAGCGAGTCTATCAATAATAACTAAAATATAAAATACAACCGACTTCCAAATAAAAACACTACAATGTAGAAAATAAGTTTAATTTTGAAAGACGGTATTCCCTGTTTTTTTTTGACACAGACTTTCGAAAATGTAGTTATTATTCACTTTGTCGTGTTTTTATTTGGAAGTCGTTTTTTTTTTTTTTAAATGTTCTTATTTTAAATTTTTAGTCGTGTTACTGAGCAAGTTCTATAGTAATGTACTGTACCTTAACGCACAACGTAAAGCCAGAATAGATTCAAAATCAAAATCAAAATCAATTTTTTTATTTCACATAGGCCTACATGGGCACTTATAAAACGTCGACAAAATGTGCACGGTTCGGGTTGGTCGTTTCCTATGGAGAAGAACCGGCAAGAAACTCCATGGTTACTCTTTTATTAAAAATGGTTTGGTTTTACAATATTTCCATGTTACAGCATTAGTACTTAGATATGGGGGGACAACGTAGGCCCGAATTATGACAATAAGTCGTAAGAAACTAAAAAAACAAAAAAAAAGATTATATAAAAAAGTTAACAAATGTTAACTAGCATCTAGAAGGCCTACAATGTTCACACATTCACAAAACAATCGGTAAAAGAATCTATACAAAGGTAAAAAATTATAAAAATAAGTATAACAAGACTAAATTTAACATGTTGCACAAATTTTGTTATCAGTGCTGTAACTATTCTTAGCAAAGATGGCTTTAAAGATGATTGAAAACCATTGTAAAAAGTCTAATTAAAAGAAGGAAAGAAAAAATGAGATTGAGAATAGTTACAGACATCCATCCACATATTTGTGCCGTTTACAAGTTACCAGGGAAGCTGCATGCGCAGAAGGAGCTAAGGCCAAATGTTTTTATCTTCAACGTAGTCCTTGATTTTATAATATGCTTTTTTAACAAAGACACGTTTGATGTAATTTTTGACCTTCCATCGGTCAGTTCTATAACTGACTTTGGCAACTTGTTATAAAAGCGTATACTGTTTATAAGAAAAGACTTGCTAGTTTTCGTTAATCTGAATTTGGGTATTACAATTTCGTGCTTACTGCGTGTATTTAAATTATGGAAGTCGCTTCTAGTTTTGAAAAGCCCCCGATTTTTACGGACATACAAAATACATTCCAAAATATAAAGTGAAGGTAGAGATATCGATCTCTTTAAATTTTTCTCTGAGGGACTCGCGAGGACCCATTTTATAGATTGCGCGGATTGCCCACTTTTGTAGGATGAAAATTGAGTCAACGTCTGCTGCTGATCCCCACAGCAGAATGCCATAAGACATAATACTGTGGAAATAAGCATAGTATACTAACCTAGCTGTAGCTACATCGGTTAGCTGCCTTATTTTCCTTACTGCTTATGCAGCTGAACTTAACCTACCCGAAAGAGTTCAAATGTGCGCGCCCCACTTTGAATCGATAGTAATCCCTAAGAATACAGTTTCCGTTATAACTTCAAGACTTTTGCCGTCAAGATTTAAGTTTAGGTCATGTTGTGGTACATTTGGTAAAGAGAACTTTAGACATTTTGTTTTTTTCGCATTCAGTAAAAGATTGTTAGCTGCGAACCATTTTGAGAGAACAATTAGACTTTCGTTGACATTTATGACATCCGTATCTTGCCTATCTATTTTAAAAATTAGCGAAGTATCATCAGCAAATAGAATTTACATTTACTTTTTGCAGTCTGTTTGATAAATAGGAAAGCACGAGATCAGCAGATTTTCCACGAATTCCGTAGTGGTGTAATTTACTGATCAGTGTGTTGTGGTCGACGCAATCGAAAGCTTTTGAGAGATCACAGAAAATGCCAATGGCATCCTGGGACCTCTCCCAAGACTCCAAGATGTGGCTGATGAGTTTCACTCCCGCGTCCGTTGTCGACCTACGTTTCGTGAAACCAAACTGTTGACTATGCAGTATCCCATTTGAATTGAAGTGAGACAACATCTGTTCCAGCATGATTTTTTCAAAGATTTTACTCAATGCTGGAAGCACGGATATAGGTCTATAATTAGAAGGATCACTCTTACAGCCTGATTTGAAAATTGGTACTACTTTACTGTGTTTCATTAAGTCAGGAAAAGTGCCGCTGTCCAAACATTGATTGAATATGCCTGTTAGGACAGGAGCAATTGAGTCAATAATATCTCCAAGAACCCTAACGGATATCCCCCACAAGTCTTCAGTATTTTTTATATTGAGACTTTTGAACGCGTTTTTAATTGAATCAATACATATTGGTTTAAATTTAAAGATTGGTATGTCTTTAGTAAAGTTTTCTTTAAGAAGAGCTTCAGTTAATTTAGAAGAGGAAGGAAGAGATTTCGTAACCTCTAACGGAATATTGGTAAAGAAATTTTCTAATGTCTCAGCGACTTCTTGCCTATCAGAAATGGTTTGATTAGTTATTTTCAAAGACAACTTTATTTACCGAATAACTTAAAACAACACACTTTATTTACTGATTACCCGAATAACTTAAAACTTGAACATAACCTACCTCTTTAGAGCATACCGGCTAATGCTATGTTCTGAAATGGC
This sequence comes from Orthosia cruda, assembly GCA_964057195.1. Lineage (NCBI taxonomy): Eukaryota > Metazoa > Arthropoda > Insecta > Lepidoptera > Noctuidae > Orthosia > Orthosia cruda. The sequence goes on along the minus strand of OZ059828.1, from coordinate 46,179,894 downwards.
ATAAACAATAATCAGACATGCGATTGCTGTAATACCGAGAGATTTTCCATTGCTTATTGAAGTGTTCTGTTGTATATAGCCGAACTCCTTAATCAGATCTTCGCCGAATTTAAATGGGACCACATGAGAAGCACCAGCTTTCAAATAAAAAAAGAATCATCGAAATCGATTCATCAAGTAAAACAGTCGATTTGAGAACCTCCTCCTTTTTAAAGTAGGTTAAAAAATCCGTGGAAACGCAGTGATAACGGGATCAACTTATGAGTTTTTGGTAAAAAAATCGAAGACATGACATCTACCATTACGAACTGTGCCCACTTCCTGTCACATACGGGACCTGAGTCCCAGCTGTGGGAACATTACAGGCTGATTATGCCATTTGATGGGGTTTTCTCGACCTCGACGAGTAACTCTGTTATTATTGTAGAAGACTCCAAACCACTGTCATGTTTCAATGTTCAATAATAATTCTGGACACAGGTTTAGGTAGCTGTCTCGTTACTTGAGCCGCACTTACTGTTGTGATAAATCAACACGCAAATTAGCGAGTAACGGAGCTTTAGTTACGACTGTTTGAATACTTATTGTTGTGTACTTTTGCTGTATGGGCATTATTTGCTTGTATACTACACTTATGGTAGCTTTTTGTCGGCTAGGCTATTCTGGGTAGAAGCAAGGTAGGGACTTTCAACATCTCCCTAACCAGTCAGATTTTTTTACTGTTTTATATTCCCTCTTGCATGCTATTCAAATTCAACATATCAAAATTATGCCCCTCCTTAGATTTGAACCTCATGAGTAGATCAACGTTAGCCAGATATTAATAAATGGGGTATGCAGGGCCCGGCTTATGCGTCGTCTTATATTTTCTGCCTACCCTAAGATAAGGGATGGTCGGGTCAGGGTACGTGACTTATGGTCAGCAATATTTTTACTACCCTCAAGGTGCACCCTGTTGACCTTCATCATAACCGTAATAGATCCTACTTATCCTGCTACTACATATGATAAATGTGAAATTTTGTACGTTTGTTTGTCAATCAAAAAATTTACGTATTTGGATGAAATTTGGACCACGGGTGAATATGACCAGGATTAGGATATAGAATACTTTTACGGCATAAAAAGTATATATCGGCAATAGGAGGCGTATCTTTAGTATACCCTCGGTCTTGTGGGCTTAATGTGGGTAATGCAAGCGCAAAGCAGGTAACTTATGGCGTTTCGAGATATTCCTTGGTCCAATTAACAAAGTAGTGGATTTGGTAACCAAATTTTTCATTTTCTCTTAACAAAAAATCGCATTTCCAGTTCATACACGCCCCCAGGCAACACTTCTCAACTTTTTCCGTCTCCACAACTCCAAGACGCGCACTCCCATCTAATATGCGATACTGCCATGCGTTCAGACAATGGCGGGTGACTCCACTCTCAGGTAGCCGTTATGGACCACCTTCGCTTTCATTGGACACTGAACACATCCTGCAAAGTACAGCCTATAACATCCAAATGAAATCAAGTATTTTAAAAATAAAGTGTTGTCAATCGAATAAAATCAAACTGAGATTTATATCAGCAGCTAAATGTTGCCAATTAAACAAAACTGAATGATTAACTATCTCTACTCCTCTGACATAAATATTAAGAAGAAACGAGGTAATTTTGGACTTCCATGTGGGCAAAGCCGCTACTAGCTAAACGCTAGCAATTGAATGGCATGTTCGTCCCTGATACTTGAAGTTTGGTTTGGTTTCATGGTATGCACTTTTTTTGATTCAAAACGTTTTCTAATGCAATGACGTAGGTGCGTGCATGACAATTATGCAAGCTAACTTTGTTCTTATATAAACAATCAAATGTCATTAGATGATCTTTTTTACCCGAAGACTACGGCGAAGCCAAAAGGAAGGGTTATGATTTCAGCAGTCTATGTATGTATGTTTGTATTTACGTATGTTCCTCCGTAGCGTCTAAACTTTCATCCGATTTTGATGACTATGGTGTCAATCGATTCGTTATTATGGCCCTGGTAACAGTTTTACAGTTTTTATTGTAATTGTAGTTGTAGTCGGGTACAGTTTATAATTAAACTTTTTGCTTGTTTGGTACTTATAATTAATGAACTGATTTAAGTATTTGGATTATTTGCAGCAAATACTTTGATTGGACCTTTTTTTCACGCTTTGCTAAGGTAGTCAGAACTACAAAAAAAATCTCTGCTCCACTTTACCGAGATCACATCTGTTTGAATGATTCCACTTTTGTTACGTTGTGAAGGCACTTCAGATACAAAACTACACCAATTTAACATCTCAATATCCACTAATACCAATTAACGATTAATTAAAACAGGCGCTGCATTTCACACGTATAACAATTGTTATTATTTCCAAAACTAAACAAGCTTGTCTAAGCAAATTTGTCCAAGAGCAAGCGAAGCGAGCTCGGGAGCTTAGGGCACCCCGATACGGAAAGGTTACTTTAGACACTGCAGACAGAAATAGTCGACATTGTTGCTTATATAGTAATCGTACTTACCTACCATTATTATTTTTTATTCATTACCTGCTTATTAACTGTCAGTGATGACGGACCGATCCAAGTACAATGTGATATTGCCATTTTCGAGAACTTGGTCGGACACATACATAAACGCCTGTTATGTCCCACTGCAGGGCAAAGGCCTCCTTTCAGTCTTTGCATGTTTCCTCTCCCTCTTACCATACTAATTCTATATTAAAATCAATGTCAAAATTAAAATAATAAAAAAACACATATTTTTTTACCCTGCCCAATAAGTGATGACTGATGATTATTCAGAAAGCCCGGTCAATTTAATTATTTCAATAGCCATTATAAATAATGCCGTAATAATCACTAGGTCCATAACAGATATATTTGTAAACCAATAATTGATGTACAGATTTCAAGATGTATTTTTATGACTAGCTTCTGTCAGCGACTTTACCTGCGTGAATGTCGAAAAATATCCCAAGGGAACATATTCCCGGGATACAAAGAATAATATGTGCTATTCCTGGCTATAAACTATCTCTGTGCCAAATTTCATCCAGATCCGCTCAGTAGTTAGAGCGTGAAAGAGTAACAAACATACAAATTAACTAAAACACTCACAAACTTTCGCCTTTAATCAAAAATCAAGAGCTTATTGACTAATCCAAGCTTGTTAATCTTCAAAAAGACCGCCTGCACCGACTCAATATATTACCGACAACTCCGCCCCTTCAATCCCCATTACAACATAAACCATATAAATAAATAGATCTTAGCAAAATAAACTCTAAGCATTAGCCCTTTCCAATTTCCATAGCACGCTGTGCAAATTTGAACTGATGGACCAACCGTATTGTGAATTTGTGAGTGTCCACGTCTCGGCCCCGTAGGTCATAACAGGTAGGACGCACTGGTTGAAGATTTTGGGCTACAGGCTTTGTGGAATTTATAATATTAGTTAGGATTACTATGGATATACATAATTACACCTTTTACAATCCCCCATTGTCATGCGCAGGTACTCCAGCTACAACATAAACCAGTATAGATAAATCGATCTTCACAAATTATACATCGACGGCGTTAATTCGAAAAGTTACCCAAGAAAACATTACCAAAGGTAAAAGTTAGTATTGTATTTCCTAAGACAGCAGATGGTCTATCCGTGTGCCAAACAACAAAATCCATTCAATCGTTTCAAAAGATAACAAACAAATACACTGACAGATTTATTTTCTCAATTTCAATGTGATATAGGTACGTGATTTATCATCCCCCAAATTATCATGCGCAAATAGGTACATACACTCCAGCTACAACATTTACGACATAAATCAATAGATCTTGAATTATACATCTATGTAAACCGGACTAGACCGCAAGTCATCTGAAATCCACAAAGGATAGGGTCTCCTTTTATGAGCCTATCGAATGAGGACGCCTATTTTATTGATTTTCGTTTTATGGAGGCTTCTCTGGACAGTTTTCTTGGTTGTTACTTGAATATCGGATTGCAGATGATGGGTTCGATAAGTTATTTATGGTTGGTTCTCGTTGAAATGGAAACAAAGATTTGCACTGTAGGTAAATATACAATATGAACATCATAATCTCTAGCTAATTGTTGGTATTTTTGCTTCCAGAGATATAATAATAATAACCTGCCTGTAAGGCTTAGCACGGATTGCGATTTTTATTCGCGCTAATTTTTCCGCCCATTCTGCGACCTATGGAATTGTATGAAGCTGCACGCATTCTGGTAAAAAAAAACGCGTGGAAATAATACAAAAAAAATCACGCATGTTTTATTCGCGCGAATAATGTCGCTATGAGTGTTAACTAAACCTTACTGCCCCACTGAAGGGCAAAAGCTACTCCTCATGCAGGGAAGGCACGAGCATTAATCACCATTGCGATGTCACACAGTGATATGGATAATCTAAATATTTGGCATATTCTGTTAAATCAAAACAGTTATTGAGCCCACCTACCAACTTTGCAAAAGTTAAGGTATATGATTAGAGCTGAGACATCTACTCACTTCGGAATTACGAGTATCAAGATTATACACATAACTCCAAAACTATACCCAAAACTAAAGGCAGAGAAACTTAGTGATCTCTCTAACCAGTGATTAAACATAGATCGCATGTTATTGAGAAGCGATATATTAGCCAGTGGGTTCTAGACAGGAACATTTTTACGCCCTTGGATAAGTTTGAACAAATGTTACTAACGCATTACTACGGCCCTTCTCGAAGATTTCTATTGTTTTATTTATTTCTATGCCCACTATCTGAGAAAGGAACAAAGATTGGGCGTTATTCAGAAATTGGATATTCGCTTAGTTATTAAAAATATTGATTTACCAAAAAACAATATAACACGACCATACAATATCCAAAATAAAAGGTCAAAAAACCTTTTCACAAAAAAAATAAACCGACTTCAAACGTTAAACACTAAAAAGTGCATAATGACTTTCGTTTCGGAAGTCGGTGTCTTTGGTACCTCTAGTTTTTATCATTTTTCGACACCGATTTCCAAAACGTTTTCACAAAAAAACAAACCTACTTCAAGTGTAAAACACTAAAAACCGAAGTTATTTTCGGTTTTTAGTGTTTTACACTTGAAGTAGGTTTGTTTTTTTGTGAAAAAGTTTTTTATTTTTCGCTTTTAGGTTTATTACACCATCACTGAAAATGAGCAATTTCTATAGTTCGGTACCTAAAGGATTGACAAAATAGTCACATTAACTCAATTTACACAATCATGCAGTTTGTCGCTAAGGAGTAAGGTTGAATGTTCCATATCTTGAAAGCTGCTGAACCGACTTTGGTGAAACTTGCTACTGTTTCCTAAGTTGAGAGATCCTTTATTCAAAAAAATAATGATCACGATCCTATAAGTATTTTTGGAGAAATTGTGGGCTAACATACGTACATACATACAAACAAACATACATACACTTATGGAATTTAGCACACGTGTTTAGAATTAGAAACTCATGAAAAAAAAATAAAGAAAATAATGAAATATGTAAATATTGTGCAATTCTAACAAAATTACATATATACCCACGAATTGATTACCAACTTTTTTTTTTAATTTTGTAAAATTACACAGAAATTATCTAAAGCTGAATTCAGCCACATTCAAATCCATCCCACATGCAACCAAATGCATCTGCAATACTACCTCCCTCACCCGTAACACGTAACACTACAGAAACACAATTAAAACTCACCAACACAGCTCAATAAAAGTCGGAACAGTGATAACACTAGTAGATATAATTCTATGCTAAAAATCGAAGCCACGAAGCAGTTATAGCTATTATTCGGTACTAATTCGTGTTATGTGTACTAGGCGGACGATATCGAGAGTGTTTTAGAAGTGGCGATACGGATACGATGCGACCACGTCTGATGAGTGAGTTATACAATAAATAGATGATAGATGACGGATGAATAGGAGAAGTATAGCTGCCAATTATATCGGACTGAAGACGTTTAGGAGTTATCTAATATATTATACAAATATTAATAAAACAATATTCTTTATAACAAGCTTTTTTCTTATTTTTCTCAGCAAAGCCTTTCATTTGATACTCATATCATAGCAGTGCACAAAAAAACAAACTAGCTCCCATATTGAATTTAGAATGACGTCACTCAGCTAACCACGCATTGTCAACCAAACTAAACGTGTATGCAAATTCCATCTTAGTCGGTGGAGGATAACTGCTTTAAAATACAGTTGCAAGATTTGAGCCGAACTCACATACAAAAATACATTGTAAGTTAATAAAAGCTTATAAAACACCTCCGTCTCTGTTGTAGTAGGTAAGAAAAGATGGAAGAAAAAGTGTTTTATTTGTCACAACACAACATACATATTTAAGTACATACTTATGTTAAACCCTTAACAATAGTATAACTAGTATTTCATCATCATCATCATCATCATATCAGCCAAAAGACGTCCACTGCTGGACATAGGCCTCCCCCAAGCGTAGCCACTTTGACCGGTCCCGTGCGTCTCGCAACCAGCGTATCCCTGCAACCTTCACCAGGTCGTCGGTCCACCTGGTGGGAGGCCTTCCAACGCAACGTCTTCCGGTTCGCAGTCGCCACTCCAGAACCTTTCTGCCCCATCAGCCATCCGTTCTGCGAACAATGTGCCCTGCCCACTGCCACTTAAGTTTGGCAATTCTTCGGGCTATGTCGGTAACCCTGGTTCTCTTGCGGATCTCTACATTTCTGATTCGATCACGCAAGGAAACTCCGAGCATAGCCCTCTCCATTCCCCTTTGGGTGACTGTACTTAAATTAAGTTAATAAAGACGAGCAATAAATAAAACAATAATATCATGTACTACCTACATTACAGGAAGTTTTCTGTAATTCTACCTAAGTCCATGGCAAAAAGGCATGTAAGTACCTCTCCCAAACCCTTCCACTGATGTCATTTACAGGCTTAAGCTGCAGACATTTACCATTTTCTGTAAACAGTTTAAAAATACGTACCTATTACTGGCGGACTACATAGAATTATCATTTTTCAACTCAGGAATCATCCGTATTTCTCATTATTTCCAGCTTCCTCATAACGACTCTACTACGAAACCGAATGAACTAAGGATAGGAAAAACTCAGAATATGGTCAGTATAATATCTATTACGAAGCAAAACCTATCACCGAAATACAAAAGCCTACACGCGCGTGAAACCGAGTTACGCTTATGAAAAAGTAATTGGACACTCGAGTCTTTCTTTGAACTTCCTCTCCTTCCTTGGTAGTGTGGTAGGTACTACAATATGAGGAAAGTTCAATGACTGGAGTTATCTGTTTTCTTTCACATATTACTTTAGGCAGTCACTTGAACTCAATACCTATATAAAACAAAACGATATTATCATAAAACTGCTTGTTAAACTGGAAGACAAAAATAAACAGGCCTTCCCCACAAGGCGGACTAATGACCTGGTGAAGGCCGCAGAAATTCGCTGGAGGCGAGACGCACAGGCAGGACCGTACGATGTAACGATACTTGGGGGGTCTGTGTCCAGAAGTGAATGTCTCGGCTGAAATAATAACGATAATATTTCAGATTACTTTTAGAAGTCACTTGAACCCAATATGAAACCAGATAACATAAATGTGAATATACATTCTTATTCGAAATTAAACGTTGAGGTAGAAGCACTTACTAGGGCCATGGGGTCCGGGTGCTCATTGATTTTTTAGACATTAGTCAATTCTTCATGTGACCAAAGGGCTGGCCTGTTTTTTCGGCCATAGATTGAGGATTGCTATTCCACATGGAAATGATGCCAGTGTTAGGCACTTTTCCTATTTACAGCAAATTTTTTCCCTCAAAAATTGCTGTCCCTGAGAAAAGGAGGAGTGGAAGAAATCGTTGTCAAATATATCTCCTACCCCTATTTAATTGAAAACTTTATTTTATAAGTAAAAGTATGTTCCCTTCAGTCGTGATAATGCAATGGTCAAGCCCAATAACAGTGAAGACCACCGCAGTATGTTCCATCCCGGATGCCATTGCTATCAAGAACATCTCTATGATTAGATTCACGGGGTGACTGACCCCTATATGAGATCGGATCGCCGGTTATCGCCAAACGTAGTAAGCTTATACATGCCTGAAATATTGACAACGATTATACCCAAATAATTTTGGAAAGACAATTGATGCAATTTTGGAGAATGACTGTGAGTTTTATAGTTACACATGGTATGGTGTCATTGGAAAAGGCAGCATGGGTTCTATTTGGTTACCTAAAAGGAAAAAATGGTGCAATTTTTTTAAATGACTTATCTCCAAATTTTGTTAGCAGTGGAAAATGCAGCTATGAATTGCTTTAGGTTATAAAAAGGATGAACCAATTCTCATACTTTCCAATTGTTATAAAGTTTACTTCGTTCGTTCCACACCCTGCAGTGTAGCGATCTTCCTATGCGAATCGAAAGTAAGTAATTTAGAGGGTTTTCGCACTGCATTAGTTCCTAATACGAATTAAAGTCCAGAGTTTTATCCGAATTGAAAATGTTCTGCATTCGGACGAACAGAGTTCGGATCTAGCTCACAACGTACAAGTAGTAGGTACTACGACTACTTCGGGTCGACTATTTCTCGGCTGAAGTGCGGAAAAATTCTTAATATGACGTAGGTAACAAAGGATGGCTCAAACTAAACAGTTAATGTCATACAGACCATGCCCATCGTGGTAACACTCTAATAGCATATTCAGAAGTTGAAATATGCCCAACAGTAGAATGTTTTCTGAGTAAATTAGATATTCAAATCATGAACCTACACCACTTCATATGAAAGAATTATTCACAGTCGTTAGCGCGCCTTGTACATTCGGAGAGTATACCTACGGATACTTTTTGATAAGAAGAGCCAGGGCTAACTTTTAAAATAAATGGCCTCTTTAATATCGTAGCATATAAAAGGAATATTATGTACTTGTTCTTTAAAACGTTGCCATTAAGGCCACTGGCCAAGTACTTATCTCACTGCCTGTGCCAACGAATAGGAAACTGAAAGTGCTCACACTACATACAATTATACTTCCTGTTACTTTGATTATATATTTTTATTCTATTATTTTGTAGGAATGGAAAAAAGCCGTGAATATTTTTACTCAGTTGGATTCACAACAAAATCTCATCCAAAATTGTGCTAATGTTAGTATTGTGGAATCTCATGAGAGAGATTTCTTTTTATGAAATTAATGTACTACCCAGCATAATTAACCCTTTCCAAAGTCGCTTTTAGAAATACGTTGGGAAACTAAATCCATAACTAATATTAAAAATGCGAAAGTGTCCTGTCTGTCTGTCTTGTCTGTTTGTTACCTTTTCATATCTTAACGGCTGAATGGATTGAGATGAAACTTGGCACACGGGTAGGTTTAGGACCACGTCCGAAATTATTGAGAATATTCCTTTGGGATAATTACAAACTTTCACATAGTGAAACCACTTGAAACCACTGGCAGAAACTAGTATATAATAAAGTAACCTCTGGCTGCATCTACTAAACAGACAGGAAACTCGGAACGTAAAGGTTTTGTGTGTTCAAAACGTTCATTAAGTAACCTCCATCAGATGCTCATGTGCTTTTATGCTGCACGAGGGTGTCAAAAGGGGGTAGGATAGCAATAGCATTGTCACGGTAATCTCAGAGTTCCTTCTTATATAGGTATGTATCTAGTTGGTCTGTAGCGTATTTGTTTGGTAAAAACGCTGGCAAAACAGACCTACGCCTTAGGAAGTTAGTATTCTGTGGAAGCAAAAACACTCCACGCCACTTGAACTAAAATACTACACTCACGTTCAAAATTAATAAGTATTTTCACAAAGCACACAGAATACGCGAATGATCACGTCACAAACAGCCAATGTTATCAAAAGAATAAACCCTTCCAGCCTCCAGCCAAAGCAAATTATGAAACAAAGTAGCCTCAAAATAATAATACTACGCAGACGTTGTGTTACTCGCATAACATCCACGCAATGACGTAAAAAACCTTCTAAAAGTTACCAAGAGAATATGCCCACGTTTCCGCATTAAAATAGTCTTCAAAGATCCTTCTTACTTCGAAAGAATTTAACATTTAAAAAGCTTAATAGCTCTCCATTGAAAAACACAGATGTTCCTTAGAATAATCTTGAACTTTCTCCTTTTAAGCGATAAGGCTTTTTGAATTTAGAATTAAAAAAATAATAATAAAGGTGGTACCGTTGGGAGACTCGTAAATTATTACCAGTTGCTTTTATCACCTTTTTCGCGTGACAATGTTTATTTTTTTATAGCAATGGGTATTTTTATTTTGCCTACGACAGGATGAAACGTTTTCATCTTTTTAACTGAATTGGTCTTGACATCAATGCCATTCTTCGCTCCATTAACTTTTTAGAATTGAATACTGAAATTATTTTGTAAATGTATCCTTAATAACGAAATCAAGTTATTTTCTTTTGATGTCGGCGACGTAAAGGAGGTACGTCTTCTTATTAACGCGTTGTAAGGAATAATAGTGAGACGGAATTGAGGACACATTAGGCTGACATTAAATGTGTTGCTAGGCGATCAAGGGGGTCGGGAATTCGCCAAGTGCGAGTATTATCAATTGTAGATAGCACAGTTCAGTTTTATGGTTTACTTTAAACATCTTGTAGATTGTTATTTGAGAAGAAGTGTTCAAGAGGTCTTCTTCTTATGAACCTGTTTGCTTTCTTCGTTCCTATTTTCTTTTTCCCTTATTTCATTTGTTTATTTCTGACACCATAAAACTATGGGAAGAGGCCTTCTCTGTTAAAGATCGCATTTAGTGACCGCCAATTGTGCGCCGTGATTCACACTATCATTGCACCGCATGTATTTTTTGGAGTATTTTTTATACTGTGCACGTAGTTTATACTGTGAAAAACGTGTGGTATAATGCCATGAGACGTGTGATCCTAGCTTTAACCAGCAAACAAACGTGGAAATCAGAAGCAATGTAGTGTAAACTCAGTCTAAAGCTCCTAATTGTTATTTGTTATATTGCACTAATAAATAATGTCTATATATCTAAGGCATCTCTTCATTCAAGCACGTATACAGTATGAAATATAGTACATTATAACACAAGTTCTATATTTGGCCGCGGTATCGATTGTTGACGAAGGTCTGGTTTATTAACACGAGCGCACCCTGTGTGTGATGCGGTTACGGAAGTGTATTGGTCTGCGGGAGAGATTGTTAGGCTGTGTTTGTGCCATTGTGGACATGGTTTTAGATGTAGCGATGTGGAATGAGACAAATATCTGGTGATTCATGTCTGTCAATGAATACTTAATTTTATTAGAAAATATATCACACAATATTACGATTATACTAATTATGACTTGTAGGTCGTAGGATCAAACCCAGGCAGGCGCTTTACTTTGTGTAAATAATGTCATCACCACTGCTCTCAAACGGTGAAGGAAAGCATCGTGAGGAAACCAACATGTCCTAGAACAAAAAAATCGAAGACATGTGACATCCACCAACCCACACTGGGCCCGCGTCGTAGGTTACGACCCGTTACCTCTCACAGAGAGAACGCCTGTACCCCAGCAGTGGGAACATTAAAAGGCTGGCGAAGTGTTAGGCCCATACCGGGCACAAATCTAGACTCGGGTTTAATGCGAGTTTTTAGGAGGGTTTTAGGGGTATAACACTAACATATATCTAGAATCACAGATCTATGAGTAATATTTATACGATCATGGTATATAAACATATGATTTTATATGAATAATTTTTTCTATGATAAAAAAATATTATGATGATGATTATTTTGTGGTGATACAATGTATGATTCTAGATAATTATGTGCTGTAGTACTCATGCCCGATGGCATTAACGTAAATGTCAATTTCTATTGAAACCGGAAAAGCGCTATCTGGTGAAAGTAAGGCGAAACCGTTTTTTCTGGTATGCCAATTTAAATAAGATAAAGTTTGTGATAACGCGATCGAGTGGCGTGAATTTTGTCACGTATCCAAAAGCAACCATTTAGCTGGCAGGGAAATAGCATAAAGCTTAATTTTACTTAAGCAAATCCCTGAATCGAAAAATGGTGTTCACAGACCCGTAATATTTTTGAATGGCCTATCCAACGATATCATCATGAGATAGACGAGAAAAAGAACATCACCACTTTACATGTACAGGAGGTACCCTAAAACATTTTTTTTATTGATTTTATTTTACGAAGGACGGACATGCCGAAAACTACGGAGCCATAAAAAGAAACTCTGCAGGCTACTTGCAAACTATCTAAAACCCTGCGGTTTGTGATAGAAAAAAAAAAAAAATGAAAATCACCTCTTTTTAAAAGGTAGAAAATTTAAATCTCACTATTTTTGAACATCTCACTCCCCGAGCGAGTGAAGAAAATTCCGTTTGAAAATTATCTATTCGAGGAGTTAACGAGTTTACTTCGCTCCATCGCTTAGAAAAAATGCTGAAAGAATTCAGCTCTATTCTATTACGTTAGAGAGGCATTTTTATTTATAAGGACTTTTTAAAGTTGTCAAGTTTTAATAGATTTTCTTTCGTCGTTGTTTTTCAGATTTTTTTGAAGTGGGTAAGATTTTGTTTTTTTTTTTTGGCCTATGTGGACGTAAATAATGTATGTAGATATGTAGTACAGTCTTCATTTTTATTTTATCAGAGGTTTTTACAAGCTTTTATTTAGCTTGCAATGTGTGTATGTAAGCGTGTTCGGGTCAAATCTTGCAACTGAATTTTAAAGCAGTTATCCTCCACCGATGAAGATGAGAATTTGCATACACGTTTAGTTTGAATGACAATGTCTGATTAGCTAGCCCAAGATAGCAGACTACTTATTTTTTGATCACTGCCATGATATGTGTATCTAATGAAATGGTTTGCTGAGGAGAATATGAAAAAATAGCTTGTTCCAACAAAAATATCTTTTTATTAATAATTTTATTTTAAATTTAGATATGGACTTCAACTGGTGGTACTAGTAACTTGCCTGAAATATGGTTTGTAGTAACATATTTTTATTTTAGCCTGCCTGATGCCTCGAAGTGAATCGATTTATATCACACCGATAAACGATTTAAAAATGAAATTGCAATGCACATTGTCGCAATGCGATGCAATTCGACTAATTTGCACTTACAATTGACTACGAAAATACGCACGCGATATCGCCTGTCGACGCAATTTAAATTACGCCGCGCTATCAGATGAAAGTATAATAATTTACTAGGGTTCAACAATCCCCAATCTTTACGAAAGTTTTAATGCTACTTCTTTTAATATTTATTTCACGACTTGCAGAAAAACTTTAATCAAATAGGTACACCAAATTGTAATATTCTTTATTGTATACATGAACATAAATAAAGATACAAATACAATAGACAGTTTATGTACAAAAGGCTAGCTTAACCCATAATTGGGTACTCTAACAGTAGACCTCAGTAAATAATTAGGCCACCAAAGGCACACAAATCAATCGCTCACATCAATTAAACAGGGCATTTAATAGCGTATCAATTGCCTATCACAACCTATCAATATGCGACACAGCTTACCACCACGACCCGTATGTTCCGATATTAGGCTGCGCTTAAACCAAAGATGTGCACCGAAGCAAAGCGATGCTTGAAGGTGTAGTAGAACTAACTGTAAAAGGATGTAACTCTTTCTACCAAAGCTGTAAGAGCAAGCTGAATCATGCGTGGTCGCGAAGGGGACTCTTCTGTACGAGGAAAGTGTGTGGCACATACAATACAAACATCGTCATCGAATCTATTGCAGACTTGCACACGTATTTCGAGTCACTTGTACTCGTATGCAAAAGAGGACCTAGAGAATGTCATATTCCGACAGCGATAATGATTGACAAACTCCCAAAATTTAAGTTTCATTTAAATTTAATTTAATGTTGCGTGGTCAATCCCAAACCTTTTGAACTTTTGACTATCTTTATCCAGTTCCTATCAGTATAGAATATAACTTACCGAAACTCACATCTTCTAAGTCCTTTTTTATCATACGATATGCTACTTATCCACGAGCATCCTTGGTGCAAATTCTATCAAGCTCTTTCTTGACGAAAAGATCACCAACCGTACACCCTATTCAATATTATTCATATTAATCTTTATTTCGTACGACTACTGTTATGTATGATTTACAACAAAGAATATTCTATCTATCAGTGGCAATACACCCTTACAGTAATCTCTTTTCATAGCAGTGTTGACAGTACTTTAGTTCACACGTATGAACCACGTCCCATTTTATTTTGAACGAGAGTTGACGATATTTCCCTTCGACGGTTAAATCCAGTGATAAATTGAGAACGTAGGTTTGAAAATAGGAGTTTGAATGTAACTGGTTCAACTTTTTGTGTAGTGGTAACACTGTTTTGCGTGAACAAATAGTTTTCAGGCTAGATTAACTATACCTATAGTTCTTTTGTGAAATAATTTATCCTGAGAATAAAGTATCATCTTAATACCCTCATAATCATTTCAGCCGCAAGACTGTTACTGGACATAGACCTTCCCAAGCGTCACCACATCGATGGCTTCTGTGCTTCTCACATCCAGTGGATTTCCGCGGTCTTAACCAGGTCATCTGTCTACCTTGTGAGAGGCCTTCCAAAGCTAACCTAACTTTGAAAAACCTACCACGTTCAAGCACTTGATCGCCACTACAAAACTATTCGATACTACCAGGTTCAAATATTACCATTGTAGGACTCTAATTCTCGCAATACTTCAGCAGTATCTTCGGGTGGCGTTTTCTTAGTTCAATAACACCGCTGCTCTCAAAACGGTGAAGGCAATCATCGTAAGGAAATGTCCTAGACCAAAAATTCGAAGACTTGTAATATTCATCAACCAGCACTGGGCCCGCGTGGTGGATTATTATTATTACCAATCCTTCTCACAGAGAGGAGGCCAGTGTCCCAGCAGGGGGGAAATTAGAAAGCTGATGATGCTGGATGACCATTTCCAACAACATAAAATAATGTGGTCGAAGCACTCTACCATTAAAAACGTTTATCCGTTTAACTTACTGACATAATTTGCAACATATTTAAGAATTTGTGCATACGATATTCTACAGCAAAATTACCGTTTGTCAACAGCATAACATGTTAAAATTCTACCTAACTAACGTGTACTATAAAGAACATTGTACTCCTAGCATGATACAGATTAATTTCCTACTATAATAATATACCGGAAAGACTGTTATTTTTAAATTCCCAATGCTTTGGTAGTACAGTCGGGCAAGCAAGTTGGTTTATTGTTCAGAATTATCTTACCCTTTGTTCACGCACACACATCCAAAACCATCGAACACACTACGGCGTCGTCAACGAGCGACGCGGCACGGCGGCGGCGCGGGGGCCGGTAGCACAGCAGCGTCTCGGCTCGACATTGCATCGTCTGACACGACCGCGCTTAGACATATACTTACCTGTTTAATAATACTTAAATTGCTATTATATTGTAAACCACCTAATAAACCTATATACAGTCCACTTGCTTTCCTTTAACCTGGGCCTATTCATGGTCCTTCAGATCCGTCATAGCAACAATCAAATAGGTTTAAAAGTCGAGTCGCGATCGTAAGAAAAAGCCACGCCATCACAAAACGTCCGGAATTCAGCTGGAGGTCAAACAGCGGTCATCGCAACAGCGAGCGCAGCCTACTAGCATCTGGGAGCAGCACAATCAAGCAGCGTCGGCAGCATCAGTCGAAAAAGGACGAAAAAGGGTTTGGTAGCACAGTTTCGTGAGTTCGACCAATTCATTTCTTAAAAACTTCTCATCCAAACTCAAAGTCTCATTAAAAATCAGTGAACTTACTTGATTCCCGTCCATTCCCATTTTCAAGCAGAAAGCAATCTATTCATTTCATAGATTTCATTAAAATAAGTCATTCTTGCATACAATTATTTTTTCTCTTACCACCTACCCACATATTCTTTTTTTAATTCTTCGTAATTATTTTAGTAATTCAAAGGATTCCAATTACCAACCACTTTACTTAAACACGTTCATAAATATAAACTAACATTTTCCTTTGTTCTCCAGCATACATCGCCTTGCTCTGTGTGCACCGAGTGAGTCTCAAACCGAGGGTAGTTTGGTAAAGTTGCGTGATCATTGCACAGTGCCTGCCACAAATCCAATATAATTTAAGTATCGTTTTAATTTTATAACTTTGATTATGGAAACCAAAAAACCCCAAACATCTAATATACCTGATGATGACGATTCACAGGTCAGCACTTACAAAAAAAGACGAGCTAGTCACAAAGCCAAGGTCACAATTTTCAAAAATTATCTTGAATCGATAAAATCGAAAAAAACGTTGACAGAATTAGATATTTTCCAATTAAATAATCGCTTAGAAACTTACAAGTCCCTTGCAAAAGACTTTGATGAAAACCAGACCTACATCGACGAAATTATTGGGGTTTCAGATGAACAGCTGCGGGAGAGGGAGCAGTTTGAAATAGAATACCAGAATCAACTTGCACTCGGAATCCAGCTGATACGATCCAAAGAAACTGCTTGCGTCAGCGGGTCTGTACAAACTCAAAATGCAGGTGAACCAGGAACCAAAGCGTTCATTAAATTACCTACCATTGACCTTCCACACTTCTCAGGTGAATTTCATAATTGGCTAGAATACAGAGACACTTTCGAATCACTCATACACAAAAATAAATCAATAGACAACATACAAAAATATCATTATTTGCGTGCATCTTTGCAAGGTGAAGCTTCACAAGTTATTCAATCATTAGAATTGTCATCAGACAATTATCAGATAGCTTGGGAACTCATCTCGGATAGGTACAATAACACGCGACAGCTGCTAAACAACCACGTTCATGCATTGTTTAGCATAAATACCATAAGTAATGAATCCGCAACATCACTCAGACAACTACTGGATACAGTAAATAAAAACCTCAGAGCACTTGAAAACATAGGTGAACCCACGCAGTACTGGGATACGTTGGTAATTTATCTTGTTGCCTCCAAATTAGACTTCAAAACACTCAGACATTGGGAGGAACACAAGAGCACACTTGAGAAAAACCCCACACTACAAGATTTAAAAACATATCTCAATGATCGTGCCATTCTTTTACAAAATCTTGAAGGCACTAAACATAACATCAAAACAGATTCGAAATCAAATTCATTCAAATCAACTACACAAACACACACAAATCAAAATCGCATGCCTAACTGTCCCTTATGTAAATCACAACACTATTTGTTCTCGTGTCCAGTATTTAAGGAAATGACAGTGCAAAAAAGAATAGAAAAGGTTTCCAAATTACATAACTATTGTGCTAACTGTTTACATACCGGGCACGAGACCAAATCCTGTCGCGGCGGTGCATGTAAGTATTGCCAACAAAAACACAATACAATGTTACATAGGGAACAACCAAAACTAGGATCAGAACACACTACACTCGCCAGTAACACTAGTACACAACACGTATCAGTTTTACTTTCCACTGCCCTAGTGCAAGTTATTGCCAGTGATGGAACACCACACTTGGCGAGAGCATTGCTGGACAGTGGAAGTACCTCTAGTTACATAACAAATAGTCTGTGTACAAAGCTCAATCTAACATTCGAATCCATACAAGGCACAGTTTCAGGCGTCAATCAACAACACACAAGTATTTTTCATAGCACACACGTTCAAATAAAATCAATACACAATTCATTCACAGTCAATATGCCATGTTTGGTACTTGACACAATTGCACACTCAGTACCTAACGTGCGCATCAACACAGAAGCTATTAACCTACCTAAACATTTAAAACTAGCTGACCCTCTGTTCTATGAACCTGCTGCAATTGACCTATTACTAGGTGCTGACATATTTTGGCAGATAATTGGCAACAGTCGAATTCAGTTAGGTAAACAACAGCCAACACTACAAGAAACAGAGTTCGGCTGGCTAGTTTCAGGGTGTACAACAGACACCAACAAGCACACAAACAATTGTTTTTTCAATAACAATAACTCAGATCAATTATCACGATTTTGGGAGTTAGATAGTTTATCTAATTCTCAGATTAATGATCCGTGCGACTCAGATGCGTGCGAGATCATTTTCAAACAAACAACCACAAGACAAAAAGATGGCAGATTTGTTGTCACTATTCCATTCAAAAAATCACCTGAGTGTTTAGGTGATTCCTATTATCAAGCCAAAAAAAGGTTTCTTTCCATAGAAAACCGCATGAATTCAAATCACACATACCAAGAACAATATTCAAAATTCATATCAGAATATATACAACTCGGTCACATGACTTTAAACAAACATTCACATTATTCACACAAAACTCCACCACAATCATCATACATTCATTCAAAAAATAATAACGAAAAATCAATCGTACAATCACTCAATCGCTCACCAGTGTACTACCTACCACATCACGGTATTATACGTGAGTCAAGCACCACCACTAAATTCAGAGCGGTATTCGATGGCTCCGCTAAATCGTCTAGCAAGTTATCGCTTAACGACATACAGTTAGTGGGTCCTGTTGTCCAGGACGATCTCATTTCCATACTCATACGGTTTCGTCAGCATAAATACATTATATCAGCTGACATAGAAAAAATGTTTCGCCAAATTGCAGTAGTCGAAAATCAGCGACCCCTACAACAAATCTTATGGCGACACAATCCAACGGAACCACTTCAAACATACACGCTCAACACTGTCACATATGGCACGGCATCAGCGCCGTTCTTAGCAACACGCTGCATTAAACAAATTGGCTTAGATTGTCAAGACAAACAAATTGAAAACCATTCAGACAACTATGATCACAAATTAGTCGCGGAGGTGATTTTACATGATTTTTACTGTGATGATCTCTTGACGGGGACAGATGAAGAGTCCAGTCTATTGGAAATAAGCAGAGGAGTATTTTCCGAGCTTAAAAAATATAAATTTCCACTTAGAAAATGGTTATCTAATTGTCCCCCCGTACTGAAAAAACTAGGTTTTCATGATTCAGATAAAACAACTGTCAATCTAAGTTCAAACGATCCATCTAAAACCTTAGGCATTTATTGGAACATTCACAAAGATACAATTTCATACACAGTACATTCAGACTTCGTATCACAAAAACACATTACAAAACGCACGATTTTATCCACTATAGGTCATATTTTCGACCCATTAGGCCTAATTAGTCCGTGCATACTTAAAGCTAAACTACTAATGCAACAGATGTGGGTGGATAACATTAGTTGGGACGGTGAAATACCGGTTTCGATTCAGACACAATGGACGAAGTTTGTAGAATCGTTATCTTATTTAAATCAGTTAGCTATACCTCGTTATGCATTCTGTGACTCATCACGTAATAATATTGAGCTACATATTTTTTGCGACGCCTCGCAACATGCGTACGGTGCTTGCGTATACGTACGTACCTATACAACAGATGGCAATATAAGTGTTCAGTTACTAATGGCTAAGGGAAGGGTGGCTCCTTTGAAAACACTCACAATGCCGCGACTTGAATTATGCGCAGCATTAGCCGGTGTTAACTTATGTAATAAAGTTATAAATTCACTTCGTAACATAAACAACTATAAGTGTTATTATTGGAGCGACTCGACAATTGTTTTATCATGGATAAATACACCAACATATAAATTGCAAACATTTGTCAAACACAAAGTCACAGACATTCTGAAACATACTGATCCACACTCCTGGTACTATGTACCAACCAAACAGAATCCAGCAGACATTATAACAAAGTGTACTAATGCAAAACAATTAATACAGACACAGTTATGGTTTTCAGGGCCTGACTTCCTAAGGAATGATGATAACGACAGCTGGCCTCAACAACCTGGCCATCTCAGCGTAACTGACCTTCCGGAAGTCAGGTCCCAAACGCATTTTACACTCATTGAAACAAATAACAACAATTCCTTTCTTTACAAATATTCCAATTTCAACAAACTTACACGCATCGTAGCTTACATACTTAGATTCATTCATCACTGCAGAAATAAACTTTCAAACACTTTCAACACAAGTAACGTAAACAAACAGGTGTGCATAGGTGACATCAAACCTTTATCAACCATAGAACTTAATGTAGCTAGATACCAGTTAGCAAAGATAGTACAAATAGAATCATTTCCTGAGGAATACGAATTGTTATTAAATAATAAAAAGTTACCTGCTAAACATAAGTTTAATTCACTTAACCCTTTTTTAGGGGATAATAAACTCATTCGTGTGGGCGGAAGGTTAGCCCATTCGGCATACAATTACGATAGGAAATTTCCTATCCTTTTGCATACAGCTCATCATATTACTAAAATCATATTTTCAACATACCATATAACACTTTTACACGCTGGCCCACAACTTTTGCTGTCACACATACGTCAACAATTTTGGCCAATTTCAGGACGTAATTTAGCTAGAAAAACGACACAATCATGTATAACATGCAAACGGTTTCAAGGGAAAACTATAACGCCTATAATGAGTCCGTTACCTGAGCAGAGACTGCATGCAAATTTTGTATTCAGTGACGTAGGTGTAGACTATGCAGGGCCAATTATGATTAATAACCGTAAAGGGCGTGGAAGTGTACTAATTAAATCATACATTTGTATTTTCGTTTGTTTTGTAGTAAAAGCTGTGCATTTGGAGTTGGTTACAGATCTGACGACAGAGTCA
Source organism: Orthosia cruda (assembly GCA_964057195.1). Taxonomy (NCBI): domain Eukaryota; kingdom Metazoa; phylum Arthropoda; class Insecta; order Lepidoptera; family Noctuidae; genus Orthosia; species Orthosia cruda. The sequence goes on along the minus strand of OZ059828.1, from coordinate 46,159,046 downwards.
TATATAGCAGCAATTAAGAGGTTCATTTCTCGTAGGGGTAAACCCAATCATATCTATTCAGACAATGGGAAAAATCTGGTAGGTGCTGCTCGCGTGATCACCAATTTCATCAGGAATCACAGTGAGTCAATTTACAGCTGCGCTGCAGAGCAAGGAATTAACTTTCACTTCATTCCCCCATACTCACCTCACTTCGGAGGACTGTGGGAAAGTACAGTTAAATCAGTAAAATACCACCTCAAAAGAGTTCTAGGCTTGGCACACCTCACATATGAGGAATTGTACACATTACTTGTTCAGATAGAAGGCATCCTTAATTCGAGGCCTCTCACACCTCTTTCATCCGATCCATCTGATCTATCGGTTCTCACTCCCTTCCATTTTCTAATTGGTCGTCCTCTAACTGTGTTACCTTACCCACAGATGTCCGACTGCGACCCATCACGGCTGCCGAGGCATCAACGAGTCGAGCTTCTGCGCCAGCATTTTTGGAGACGCTTTAATAAGGAATATATTTCCCAGTTGCACCAAAGGACGCGGTGGCAACGCTCACACGGCGCGCTCACAGAGGGCTCGCTGGTCATCGTAAAGGACGAGACGCTACCTGCAGCACACTGGCCACTGGGACGGATACTGAAGCTTTATCCGGGACCTGACGGAGAGGCTCGCGTAGCGGACATCAAAGTACAGTCAGGCACAATCAGAAGGGCATTCCACAGAATTTGCCCGTTATTAGATGGACCACCAAATTGATTATTCATTATTCAATTAACCCATCTGGACCGATCATCATTCATGTCTCAAACAATCAACATGGACCAATCAACATAAACTTCATGCATTCATCAACCAATCATTCAACCTGGCTGGACTGTTCGAGTCATCATCCACTGCTGGCCCGGGAATATGTTCACGCACACACATCCAAAACCATCGAACACACTACGGCGTCGTCAACGAGCGACGCGGCACGGCGGCGGCGCGGGGGCCGGTAGCACAGCAGCGTCTCGGCTCGACATTGCATCGTCTGACACGACCGCGCTTAGACATATACTTACCTGTTTAATAATACTTAAATTGCTATTATATTGTAAACCACCTAATAAACCTATATACAGTCCACTTGCTTTCCTTTAACCTGGGCCTATTCACCCTTATCCGAAACTATATGGGGCCGGTGAAACATGCCTTCATCTTTCACATTTCTCTATCCCGTTGTCCCCGTAATCTGTGTCCCCCGTTGAAAAAAAATCCTTTCCGTTGTCCCCGTTATGCATATATGCATAACGGGGACAACGGGAATATAACAACGAATCTTTGTGTTTCTGAAGTTGGCTTTGCCAACTATTGCGCAAGAAACAGTTTGTCATCGAGTTTACTGCATAGAGTAAGCGAGATAGGACGATGTGACAAACGTAAGCGAGTGAAAGAGACTATTATACAATGCTATCTTCAGCTTCAACATTGGCACAAAAATAGCTACTGCGCTGTCTTGTAGCCAATTCAGAAACACAAAGATCTGGTGTTAGTATTATAAGAAAACGTTGGACTTTTTCACAATATCTAAGTAACTTTTGCTGTTAACCATACAAAGTCTATTCTAAAATATTCGGCTATTTTACGTTATATTTTAAAGTGCATATTAAAGTACACACATTGTGTGAGCAGCTTATCCTTTGCTGGTAACATCAACTAAAGGAAATTGGTTTTAGTACGATGGTGCCGCACTACCTGACCGATATAAGAACGATACTCTATTATGGTTGGGTTTGAAAGGACATTGTTTTCTAAAGAAGGCAATCGTTTACAATGTTCCTTAAATTTTATCTTACCCACATAGCCCGTAGAATTACCAAATTTAAGGGGCAGGTCATATTGCTCGCAGAAAGGATGGTCGATGGTGCCAAAAGAAGTTTAGATGTAAACAAAACAAAAATAATATTGAAAACACAAACTAAACATAAAAGGAAAAATACAGATTGAAAAACACAAAAGGCTAGGCTTTTTCAGACATTCATTTTATCTAGATATCTATTTAAAAATGGCTGTAAGCGACTGGATCAAAACTGAATTATTAATTTAACTTGAAGCCATAAAGCACTGTTTTCTTAACCAGTGTCATAGAATTTATTTGAAAGTCACCGAATTTTGTATCGCTCAATCTTTTAATTTCCTGAGCAAGTTTTAGTCCAAGGCTCATAGTTGTTGTTCAAACTCGTTCAAACATCGCCATGTCTTCTTACCGAGTGACGTCAAAAAAAGGAGGTAATCAGTTTGATACGTATGTATGTAATATTATTGGAACTGCACAATATTGATATGTTATTATTATTTTATTATTATTCATAAGTATATGTATGTTTGTCCACGCATTTCTCCGAAACTACTTATCTGATTGTTATGATTTTGTTTTCTTAGATTGAATATCTTTCAAGTTAGGGAATAGTCAAAGTTTCTTCAAATTCGGTTGAGCAGTTTTCAAGATATGAAGATTAGAACTGAACTCCTTAGCGACAAACAACACGAATGTGTCATCATCATCATCATATAAGCCGAAAGACCTCCACTGCTGGACATAAGCCTCCCCCAAGCGTCACCACATTGACCGGTCCCGTGCGTCTCGTATCCAGTGGATCCCCGCAACCTTCACCAGGTCATCGGCCCACCTAGGGGGAGGCCTTCCAACGCAACATCTTCCGGTTCGCGGTCGTCACGAGCAATGTGCCCTGCCCACTACCACTGCCGCAAGTTTGGCAATTCTTCGGGGCATGTCGGTAACCCTGGTTCACTTGCGGATCTGTACATTTCTAATTTAATCACGCAAGGAAACCCGGAGCATAGCCCTCTCCATTGCCCTTTGGGTGATATGCCCACGGGAAGATAGTGCAGTTATATGGGACTCCAGCCCACTAAAACTCCGCGGTGTCCTCCTGTGCCGCCTATGGCGGGACCACGCGGGCACGCGTTAGCACTCACCGCGAACCCACCGCGGCTGTCCGTCACCGGACCCTCCTCTGGGGAATAACCCCCATTGGTTTCCATTTTTCTGGTTTCTGACTATTCGTAACTACTGGCAAAAATCTTTAAATGATAGAGAGGACCAACTGCCTAACGTGCTTTCCGAGGCATTTAGCCACGAGCTCATCACAAATGATGTTACCTACTAACTAAATTATCCCCAATACCTATAAATTAAATGATCAAACGTACGACATTACACATACACAATGTTAATAATAATATCGCTTTGTGATGTAAAGCGGATGCACTGTCAATATCACAGGATAATTCCGTACGATGCGGTAATAGACCACGATGCGATAATACACCACGACACGATAATTGTGTACCTACCATGCTATAATTCCGTATTAGCGTTTGATCCCGCAACAAAACAAAAACAACATATATACCTGCAAAAATCTTCAAGTATTTTTGTTTTTTGATTGAACTTAGTAGAATAGATTTCTGTTAAAACCACACTTACCTTGATTAAATAAATAGTTTACGTTTGATAATTAACCCCAAATATAATAAAAGTTTTCCAAAGGAATGCAACGTTATTTATAAGTGGTGTAGAAAATACGAAAATATAAAATTGCCAGCTCTGAATTTGTTTCAATCTGTGGGTTGCCAGTTAAGTTAGCCGCTATTAATTTATGGGTAAGTTATATGATGTTGCATACAGCTATAAATAGCGGCTAACTGAGAGTTAGATGATGTTGCATACGCAACCATAATTAAGGAGAAATTTAATCGAGTTTTGTCTACTACAATATACCTGCAAATCTTCGAAGTGGGATCTTATACTATACGATGCTTGCGATGCATCATACGCTTTGTGCTTTGTTATTGGCTGGTGGTATAATGGCCGGATGATTATGGGCTTAGATTATGATACAGTGTTGTTGGATTCGGATGTTCGTAATACCGATGAGAATGACGTCCATCTGTTTTGTTCTGTTAATTACCAACTGTTCTGTGGAATGATTTGACTGGGAGTTTACTAATCTATTAACAATTTTTGCGGCCACTATTGTTTCCCCTTCATAGTACTTGAGTTAAAATTTATAATACAGTTTCGAGTCTTACCGCATTCGACACAAATTATGTAAGATCAATAATAATAAAAAAATATTATATCAATTTTCGCGGTGAGTCAGAACTGTATGCGGTTGTGCCCCAGTAGGTCGGAGTGATGATATCCCAGTGAATCGGGATGGTGTTGCTGGCTCCATTGGGTCAGAGCGGTGATGACGTTTCAGTGTGTCTGGACAGTGCTGTTGGCTCCAGTGGCTCGGAGTGATGTTTCTTGCTCCAGTGGCTCGGAATGGCGTTGAGCGGCGTAGTGGCTTGACAACTTCGACCAGGAGAGCATCTTCAAGGCTCTGCTTGTTGACCGGCCAATGGAGCAGTGTGCTGTGCCAGGGTTGCTGATGTGTTTGAGTTTGATGACCAGGAATGCGCGTCTGCTGCATGCTGGTGGTCAGGATACCCCCATTGACGCCTTAGATACTGGCTGGCTGTGTGACTCGCTGCTCAAAAGCTTCAGGAAGTGATGATGACGTCACGATGAAATAGCTCTACACAAAGGCTGTGCTGATATTCATGTTAGAGGGTCACCAGTTTGGGGATATTCGGAACAGGGTGTAAAGTCCTTCAAAGCTCCATAGAAAAGGGCGGATTCTCTGACCAGGTGGGTTTTGTGTCTGGTCCGGGCAACTGCCCAACGGTCTTTGTCGGATTGTTGTATGTGTTCAAATCGCGCCGAAAACTTTGATTGCACGATGTAGGATTTGTGTGACGTCATATCATTAGTTTGTAAGTGGCGGCTTTGATGCCGCTACAGATGCATTCCGCACTTTATGTAATAATAGACCTCCAACTCAGTTAGATTAACAAAACAACCAAATAATCTGCAAATATAAATTTAAAAAGAAAACAAGCTGCCTCACAATAAAACGTTATAATATTATGCGATTAACAAACATTGTTGGTATTTCTGCTCACATCCGTGCATACGTGAAGCGGCCGCCATGTTTCAACAGATTGCAACTAACTTTTTTTAATATCTACCCGCCATTTAACCATACAGATTGTTCCCATGGCGGCTATAAAACTGGTGATTTTCGTGATATATGGTTTCGCTTGCTTTTGTTGTCATATTTTTGAAAATATTTATGTTTTCAGATTCTAGAGTAGATCTGGGACCGCCTCGTTGGTGTAGTGGTCGTAATCGCTTTTGTTGAGGTTGAGATCTTAGGTGCAAACATGGGGCGGGGAAAGTGGTATAAGTATGGTTTTACCATCTGGAAATTCTTAGTAGCATCCCGGCGTCTGGACTTATAGCCGGTTGATGGCAAAAGACTCGCTAATAGGGCATAACATGGGACTTAAAAATATAGACTCACTAATAGGGCATCACATGGGACTTAAACGACATAAGCTCACTACTAGGGCATACCATGGAACTCAAACGTGATAGGCTCGCTAATAGGGCATCACATGGGACTTAAACGTAATAAGCTCGTTAATACGGCACCACATGGGATTTAAACGTAATAAGCTCGTTAATACGGCACCACATGGGACTTAAACGTAATTGCTGAAATGTGGTTGTACTAATAGGTGCACCTCTGCCTAACCCTTCGGGGAATACAATCGTAAAATATTCCCGCTGAAATATTAATGGTTGTTCTTCTGTAGCGAAATGGTTTATTCTTGGTAAAACATTCGATTTATGAAATAAATAGACATAAGAATGAAGAAATGGCTGATTAACAAATGTATAAAAAAACTTGAAAGCGACGTCAAACCAATTGTATCAATAGCAGCATGAGCTAGGCGGTCCAACGTCTGGGGAATTACTATTGGTTCTCACACTTTCGAGCTCATGTTACTCTTTAAATTATTTTAAGATAAATTTATTTTTAGTTTAAGTCTATGCTTCGATAGAACTACTGATGGCAAATCGTTCTGCCATGGGAAAACAACCATTTAAATTTCAGCCTGTATATGGATATATTCAAGAATGTATAGATTCTATGGGAGCAAACTTTAGACAAATTTTAAGTAGTTACTTTAATTCATAATAACCTAGTTTCTGTCACTGAAATATTTTTTGTAATCGGAACAGTTGAGCTCACTAAATAAAACTCTTGTTTAAAATAAACAATTAACCTTTTTATAAAATTTTGTTCGATTTAGATAATTGTATGAAATTCTTAAGAAATTTGCAGAAAATGTAACTGACCTATATTGTAATATTATTATATTCGAACTCGACTCTATCAACCTAACAGATATACCACGGGTCTTCTGTCGTTATGGCGACTAAATCGCGAGAAGTTCCTTCAAAATACTTAAATTATTATTGGCCGTAAGCCTTTTAAGTATGTCACCGCAAATACTCTACGTTAAAGTAAAATTAATGTTACAATGAATTTAGTGTTGGCGAAGCATATTCCAATGAAATACTAAAACAAGCTTGTACTACAGCTATAATGTCAAAGCGACTCCTGTTGCAAAGTGTCACCGAATCTCACTTGAATACCCCATGAGACAACAGAGCACTAACATTGTTGAGATACTAAGCTAACAACCGTATAGTAACGATAATAGTGGTACAGTCGTCCCATCTCACGGCGGTGGCATGGTCTAAGTCGTGTGTATAGATGCAAATGCACATTTTATTATTCACAGAACCAATGTACGTGTGCATCTAGACACATGACTAAGACCAACTTGCCGCCGACTAAGGCCAACCGTCATGAAATAGAACAACTGTAGTAGTTATTAAATCTGCTTACATCACTTAGTAGGGGTCAGCTTCTGGGGTCATGCGGTCCATGGCCCTTTACGGGGCACCAGTATGGGCGCGTTCCCTGAGGCGGTGACCAGCCCGCCGGTTGAACGTGTCCCAAAGGGTCATGGCCATTCGGCTGCTGGAGGCAAAAGTTCTCGCGCAAATATGGGAATGACGCGAGGAGGCGACATGCCGGAGCGAAACTCTGCTGCCGCGACAAATCACGGCTCGGCGGACAGAGCTCCGGCAGCTCATGGCGACATGGAGAGGTCGACTGTTGCAACCCAGCGCTGGGAACGCCACAATTGTGGCGATAAGGCCCCTCTTTGAGGAGTGGCTTTAGAGGCGTCACGGCGTCGTCACCTTCCGCCTGACGCAGGTCCTCACCGGACACGGCTGTTTCGGGAGGTTCCTGTTCAGGATATGGCGGGAGGAAACGCCCGGATGTCACCATTGTGAGGATCGCTCGGAGAACACGGTAGAACATACGGTGTAGGTCTGCCCCGCTTGGACGGAGCACCGCCGTGTCCTCGTAGAGGCAATCGGCGGTGTCGACCTCTCGCGTCTTAGCTTGAAATTTTAAAAAGGAAATCACTGCAAGGGCCTAAGATGTTGCGGGAACGTCGAAAGACATTAGTTGCATACTGAAATGTGAATATGAGTGTTTAGTGCTAGTTAGCAGATTTTTTTGCACAGTAACCCATATAATATATTAGGATCTCAAATTGCTGTATAAAGATGACCTTACTACTAAACAGACCTAAGTGCTTACGTCGACGTGTTCGAACATTTTTACCCGAATCCTTCAGAAGAAGGGTTTTATCGATAACTGTTCTATAAAAAGTGCAATTGTCACAACCGCTTTCCTGTTAACCGGTTTTAAGTGTTTTTTGAAGACTGCTGACCAACTGGTGTGTTATGTAGAGAAGAGATTAACCTATAATATGAAGTGTGAATAGAAGCGTAACCATACGAGCTCATGGCAAGTTATAACAGATGCGCTGTTCGATATTTAAAGTTGTAAGGTAGAATTTTCACCCTACTCACCAGCTAACTCAGGGTTAGGTGATCAGCATGAGACAGTTGCAGGGATGGTTTCGCATGGTGGTTGACAGTAGTAAAAGGCACAAAGTTTGGTCAACTAATTTAATTTACAACATGGCATACAGTCAGTCTTTGTAGTTTCATGATGTTGATAAAATACACAAAACTTACTTGTAGATAGGATATATTTTACCCTTAAATCTTAATACTATACCACAATCAGCATCGTCCACCTGTGTAGTTGCCATCCAGCTTCTTGCCGGTCAAAATATCATGGGCATTCGGAACTTGTTGCTAAGAACTGCTGCTGTCGCTCTTATTTTGAGTTGACCATTATTATTTTATTTATTATATATATAATTATATTAAACTTATACTAAGGTGTCTAGGTACCATACGGTAATCCTAGGAGAAAAATGCATGATGAGCATCATATACGTACATGTTTCACAAGCATGAAAATTTTGATTCTGCTGACACATTCTATCTTTATATTTGGGGCTGGTTCCCTGCAGCCTACGAGTTATCTTGTTCGATTAATTTAAACCCCTTCGGTAATAAAATAATTTTGCTTGCAACCGGTCAAAGAACTATCAATGAAAAAGAAATGTCATTCTTCCTAACCATAGACCTTGAGCGTTTATAAACCAATAGATGCATTATACTTATGGTTTTCTTTATGTAATCAATTTTATAAAAAAAAATATAATTTATGGAATGTGTAGAATTGTGTGATTGTTGAATTAAATTAATACACACCATATCTAATATATTTTATAATGAACACTTATTAATGTCATCCAGATACCAACGCCATCCAGTGTCAAAACACGACCAACTGGTGCCACATCCAAGCTGGTTCTCGTGTTTGGCACAAGATGTCGCTTATATATGTCGTACAAAAATCAATTGTTACAAAGTGTGCCTTAAAAATTGCTGAGGTTGGTACAGGACATTCACCTATCTTTTTCATAGATGCTACCATTAATTATATGTATTTCATTGACTATAATTAATTAAAATTATTCAATAAAATTTTAATTAAATACAGTCTTGACAGGCATTTTTCAGACGGGTTGTCTGAAAAATGCCTGTCAAGACTCGCGACATATTTTTTAACATATAAAAATTGATATAATTATAATGCTTTTCATCTATTAAACAGATGGGTGAAGGTCGCTCCTTATCGCATCTTAGGCCATTTAACATTTAGTCCCTGTCATTTGAAACTTTGACAGTTGTTACGAGCAGTCAGAAGCCAGAAAATCGATCTCGGACACATTGGTCAGGACACAAGTTGAAAAATCAGTTCACTTCTACTTGACTGACACCACACACTGGGATGTCACAACCACTGCAGCACACAAACTTGTAACTGTACTAAATAAAACAATCCTTACTTCTTCATAAATGTATTGAAAACACACTGAGACAACGTTAAAAAACCGTATAGCAACATGGGCAGGGCCTACACAGGTCGCGCGGCAGTCGTCTCGTGTCTGGCGGACGCGCATGCCATGGCGCTATTTGCTTTAATTTAATCTAATGACCCTACCTGATCGTTGGAGAATCTTAACACCGCGGTGCAGAATTCGATCAAAATTAAACACCGCCATCTATCAAAAAAACGAATAACTACTTGCTCGAACATAAGTCTTGCAAAGGGCTATCGTGTTTACCCAGTTAATTGGTTGTGGAAGCCCGATAAGTAGTCGCTGCATGTAAAATACCACTATTCATCTGCATGAGGTTAGATAAGAAACTGGCCCCTATATAGCGATGTCATCATCATCATCAGCCTTTTAATGTTCCCACTGCTGGGACACAGGCCTCCTTCCTATGAGAAGTAATGGGCCGTAATCCACCACGTGGGCCCAGTGTGGGTTGATTGATGTCACATGTCTTCAAATTTTTGGTTCTAAGACATGGCTGTTTCCTCACGATGTTTTCCTTCACCGTTTTGAGAGCAATGGGGATAAAATAATTTACACAAAGTAAAGGCCCCGCCCATGTTGCTATTTTCACTCTGCCTCTTGTGGTTCGCCACAAGTCTCACCGAGTGGGGATATGACGCCAAGCTTTCGTGAAGAACCGGCGCTGTGAGGCAGCGTCGCGGTTTTCCCACTGAACACATCGTAACCATATTTTTGGCAGGCAGTGTAACACACGCATGTCAACATCTACATTTCTAAGAAAGCAGATCAAACTGAATCGTGCCAGTAGTTACTCGTACGGGCACTCCTGTTGGCCTATAACCCGCTCGCTGCGGTCTATTAACGTTGTCTCAGTGTGTTTTCAATACATTTATGAAGAAGTAAGGATTATTTATTTAGTACAGTTACAAGTTTGTGTGCTGCAGTGTCTGTGACATCCCAGTGAGTGTCAGTCAAGTGGAATTGAACTGGTTGTTCAAGTTGTGTCCTGACCAATGTGACCGAGATCGATTTTCTGGCTTCTGACTGCTCGTAACAAATGTCAAAGTTACACAAATGACAGGGACCAACGGTTAAATGGCCTAAGATGCAATCAGGAGCGACCTTCACCCATCTGTTTAATAGATGAAAAGCATTATAATTATATCAATTTTTATACGTTAAAAATATGTCGCGAGTGGGTTGTCTGAAAAATTCCTGTCAAGACTGAATTTAATTAAAATTTTATCCAATAATTTGTAATTAAAAATAGACTATGAAATACATATAATTGATGATAGCATCTATGAGAAAGATGGGTGAAGGTCCCGTACAAACCTCAGCAAATGTTAAGGCACACTTTAAATATCGACTAGCGTGTCTGTTATAACTTGCCACGAGCTCGTATGGTTACGCTTCTATTCACACTTTATATTATAGGTTAATCTCTTCTCTACATAACACACCAGTTGGTCAGCAGTCTTCAAAAAACACTTAAAACCGGTTAACAGGAAAGGGGTTGTGACCATTGCGCTTTTTAAAGAACAGTTAAAACCCTTCTTCTGAAGGATTCGGGTAAAAATGTTCAAACATGTCGTCGTAAGCATTTGGGTCTGTTTCTTCATCGAAGGTCATCTTTCTACAGCAATTTGAGATGCTTATATATTATACGGGTTACTGTGCAAAAAAACTGCAAACTAGCACTAAACACTCTTATTCGCATTTCAGTATGCAACGAATGTCTTTCGACGTTTCCCGCAAAATCTTAGGCCCTTGCAGTGATTTCCTTTTTAAAATTTCAAGCTTAGATTTCAAACGGATACACACAATTATGTAGATCGTAAAATCACGGGCGAATTGCTACCCATTAAATCCTAAGTATTATCTTCATATAGGAAATGTGTATTTTCCGGGATAAAAAGTAGCTTTAAAATATATTTTTTTGACGTTTGTATTTTTTATTACTTACTGGGTACGCTAAAAAGTTCAAGGTCAAATTGTGGTCGGCTGTACCACACACGAAGCTTTAATAACAACAATTCAGATCTTGTTAAATAACGCAACTTATTCCGATTCCATTCCACAAAATTACATTACCCAAACCTTCATTACTTCTATGAATTCGAGAATCTTCCACACGCTCAATATTCTGGACATTCTAACCCAAATCAGACCGATACAATAAATGGGAACTTTTTAAAACACCTACTAGCCACATACGTTTGGGGATGACGGAGGTATGGAGAAGCGAGGCAAATAATGAAAATCTCTTTAGTACGTATTTACTGGTACCCTCGTCAGCCTTCGACGGATTCACCAGACGACTGTTAAATTGGCCCTTTATTAATGCACACTTTTTGTGGATATGTCGAGGTTTTTCCTATGGTAGGTATTCATCGACTAAATGTGGTATTGCGCCGTATTAGTAATTTGACTTACGAATACAAACGTTCATGTTTGATGAAATAATTTTAAAAGAAAATATAACTCTTTACCCGATTTCAACAAAGGAGTAATTCTCATTCTTTTTTTGTATAATAAGGTTTGATACTTCATACAGCTGTAGTGTACCACAGCAAAACAAATTAAAAAACCTTTTTTTCACAAAAAAATACATCTACCTAATAAAAGTGGTGCAAAATAGTTATGGAAGACGTATGATTATGTTTGTAAACAAATGTTTTTTTTTTCATTTTACAGTTGTTGTTGCTTCTATGTGACTATCAAAACAACATTAAGATTACTATAGAACATGGAAAGGGTGTGACAGCGGAGCACGAACGAAAACAATTATTTTGTTTCAGTCTCTGCCACCGACAATGTTTTTTTTCGGTGCTTGGGACGTAGAACACACAAACTGTTCTAAAACTGATCTTTAAATTAAACGTATAATCATTTTCTTGACTTTATCCCTTTATATATGCATCATCTTTCACGCAGTTTATCCATCATTTATTTGGTCTTCCCCATACTCTTACGGCCAACCGCAATCATACTGGTCATGGTCCATGGTGCCACCATGACACCAACAGACCTCGCCTCTCGTGCTTGAGGTCGTGGGTCCGAATCTAGGCAAGTGCTAATGTGTATTTTCAATTTGTATGTACTTTCTAAGTTAATCTTGGACATCGTTGAAATGGTGAAGGAAAACACCGCGATTAAACCTGGACTTATAGTGAGTTTATTATAAGATTGTGCTCCATTTGTGTAATTGCTGCAAGGCGTTCCAGTGCGAGGATAAACTAATAAGTAAATAGTCAAATCTTTACACACGACATTTTCAGGTCATCACACAAGTCACCCATCTTCTTTCTACACATAGAAATTATATTGCACTCAGTACATCCGGCGTTTCTTTGAGGCCCCTGTAACACAGGAATTTCCTAGCATGGGGATCATTGATCGTGTATTTTGTACCTCACCAATTGTATTCTAAGTTAAGTGTCATCTGTAATTATGTACTTTTTAGGATTCCGAAGTCAACAAGGAACCGTTATAGTTTCGCTATGTCCGTCTGCCCGTCCGCAGCTTAGCTCAAAACTCTTAGTACTAGAAAACTAACATTTAGCATGGATATACATATTAATAATTCCGACAAAGTGGTAAAATAAAATCACGAAAAAAAATTTTTTGGTCCTATAGACGTCGTCTATCCCATTGTGTGGGGTATCATTGGGTAGGGCATTCAATAATGTTACGGGTCTGTTAAAACTATTTTTCGATTCAGAGATCCGTTTGCGTAAAATTAAGCATTCAATTGCAAATTTTTGTTAGAGTCAAGTCCACCCCTCCCCCTCCTGCTAGCGCAATGGTTGCATTTGGCTATGTAAAAAAAATCACGGCAGTAGTATATATAACGAAATTAAAAGGAAAACTATCACAGCTAAGTAGGCTTTACAAGTTTACGAGTAATATTCGACCAACTTATAAAATGTACTTGAAACAGTAAACATTTTGTACAAATGCCCCCGTTTTTAGAAGTTATGAGTCGCTGAAACCGTTTTAATGTTCATGTAACAACAAAAAATTCTCTTCATAGCCCGCAGTTTAATGCAGCTACGCAAGCCTATTACTGAGCATGGCCCGACACGCACTTGGCCGGTTTTTGTCAAATATATTATTACTATTTCTACTATCTAACATACTCTTATAGCCATCCACCAGTCATACTCAAAATATTCCGGCATCTTAGTCTTCCATAAAAACAGTTTATCAGATAGTTAACTACTTTAAAACCAAACGAACATAGATAAAAAAATAACAAACTTCACCCATTTATAATAATCTCATTCTACTAAGCCATATCTCAAAATCTTGACACACATGTATGAGTCCAGTTTGAACGACACTTAAATATAAAAGACGTATTTTGCACGTACGGGAGTGGCCGTACGAAATACGTACGGTCGTACGTGTCCGTACGAAATACGGACGTGCTTCATAGAACTGACATACGGGGAATGTTGTTGGTAGATAATCGGTTAACTTTGATGTGTTATTTTATTCAAATGTATGGCTTTTGACTTGCTTTTGGTGCAGTGGTGAGTGTTGGTGATTAAAGAAATTACAGGGACAACATATTGCTTAGAGAATATTCAATGTTTGTTATTCCGAAAGCAACTTTAAAAACATGATTTTCTTCACATTCTTTTTTCTTTCTTTTCCCTGATTTCTGCATTAAGAATTTGAAGTAGAATACTTGTCAAACTCAACATAAACCTGTAAATCCTTTTCTTTAAATTAGGGTTTGACGCGTTCTTAACACAAAATTCTTAATTCAGAAACCGATCCTATGTCCTAAGTTTGCAAGATAGCCAGTTGTCCATCACGGGGACCATTTTCTTTTTTATTTATTTATAATAAGCTTGCGCTTGATCAATATCTCACCTGATGGTAAGCAATGATGTGGTCGTCGATGAAGCACGCTTGCCTAGATGAAACCTATTCACTCTTAACTTAAAGTTGTAAAAAATAAAAGGCCCGTTTTAACAGCTATAAAAGTACTTAATAATAATTAAACTTGATGCTTGCGAATGATTCTCGTTATATAGTGTATGGGTAACATAGTAATTAATTAGGATTATGAATTTCATTTTTCAATTTCTTACGTAGAAAGTTATCGCGGCATGTAAAATGAGTTACGTCAACGGACTTCTTAGATTGTGGCGACGTTAATGAGTCCCAAGTTGTAGCTATCAGGCAATACAGACTCCGGCAGGGAATGCCACTCTTTTGCTGTGCGCATTATATAGGTATTCCCAAAACGTTTAGTGCGTATGGGCGGGATGTTCACCGTGTACTAATGACGCATCGCCGGACGTCTTGTAGTCAGATGATGGAACGGGCTACGGCTAGGTGGAATCAGTTCATGAAATTCCAACGCACACTCCTCGAAATGTATCTGATAAAAAACAGACAGGCTGACAACTCGGCGCTGTTTAAGGCTCTGGAGCCTAGACTCGACCAGTATCTCATTGCCGATGGGCCTCTTTCGATCGACTCTAGTGCATACAGCTGTTCTTTGGCCGATCCATCCCAGAGATGAGAGCAGGATATACATGATCGAACTTGCGCTTGATACAATTTGAGCAACTGTTCTGGGGTGAAGAACCGTCTCACCTTCGCAAGGATTCCCACTTTTTGTCAGCCAGCTGAGCTTTTGCGTCAATGGATGGATCAAAATTGAGGGTCAATGTCAACGTAACTACAAGAAGCTCAAGACGGTCCGTTTTCGGCACGGTCGCACTTTGGAAAGATGGAGTCGAGTGAAACTGGCTCCTTTTAGCGGAAAAAGACACGCCTGGGTTTTTGAATCAGCATTGAACCTGACCAGATTGCCATTGCCCCATTCGGTGACTACCTTCAAGGACAGATTTCCAACCATGGCCTCTCGGAGAGACCGGATCGGAAGCTCTCCATCAATAGACGTAGAACAACTCGCAATCGCTAGGGGGATGATAGATTAGATTAAGACGGGCTGGTGTCCGCAACTCCACGTCTAAGCGCGTATTTTG
The DNA here is from genome assembly GCA_964057195.1 of Orthosia cruda. Classification (NCBI taxonomy): domain Eukaryota; kingdom Metazoa; phylum Arthropoda; class Insecta; order Lepidoptera; family Noctuidae; genus Orthosia; species Orthosia cruda. Next base: position 46,143,771 of record OZ059828.1, on the reverse strand, counting down.
CGTACAAGGAAAGAAAGGATGCTAGGGGATGAAAATAATCACAAAATCCTGTGTCATATAAACCCGCGTAATACAGCTGACGCTTGGGGGAGGCCTATGTGCAGCAGAGGACGCCTGTAGGCAGTGGTCATGATGTTGATGTGAGTGTACTATAGGTGCCCAACCCTTCGAAGAATACAGGCGTCATCTTATGTATTACATGATCTTTTCCAGCCAGTATTTCCCCACATTTTTGCAATAATTACTTTCCAAAATGTTTTCTATATTTATATCTTTTAGACGTGTCATGAACATTTCAGCCAGATCAAGCCTTTTAGGCAAATTCCGGCGTAGATTACCCCGAATCAATTCTTTACACGCGCAACGCTTTGTGACATTAGTGACTTTGACCCAAATAACTAAATTCGCTGTAAAGCCTTTTAAATGGCACTGTGATTAACTTTCATTAAATTTACACCAGTTTTTTATGGATCCATTAGGTTTTGGCTTTTTTTAAAGTTATTAAGATTCCACGAATTAGATGGCGGAAGGAATTAGGCATATATCGGAAGAAGCGCGGGTTTACTTAAGGTGCAATCAGTAGAAGGGATTTTTGTTCAGGAGTGGTACAGATGAAGAAACGAAAAAAAAATGTTTATTCAAGTTTGACTTGTGTTTGCTTTTGACTCTAGTCTAGACGATGGAGTAAACTTACTCAGATGATGCCTGTTTACTCTAACTTTGAAGTGATTCGGGATGAATGCGTTCGGAAACATACACGCAGGTAGTGAGTCCCACTCTTTTGCTGTGCGCATTATGAAGGATGTTTTTAAGCGCTTGGTGCAAATTGGTGGGATAGCAACCAGATAAGGATGGTAACTTGCAGTGCCTCTAGATGTCCGATAGTACAAGAGGGCCGGTGGGATGATGTCGTAGAGTTCTTGAGCACACTCACCGAAATACAGTCTATAAAAAACCGACAAGCAGGTCACCTTGCGGCGAAGAGTAAAGCTGTTAAGCTTGGCTCTTCGGAGATAAAAAGAATGCCAAAATCTGAAGCTGTCCTCATTTCAGTGACCTATTTCCAAAATTTCGTTGATGTAGGTATGTAGGTTTATATATGGCAAAATCAGATCAGAGTGAGATATAACCGAAAAAAACAGTCTGGCTTTCAGCAATTAATCAACGCAATATTTTAATGATAACCTTTTCCGATTCTCGTTTCAGTGTAAAAAAAAAACATAATATTTTTAAGTTCGTTGCTATCCGTACTAACGCTTCACATACGATCCAAACATTTCCATTGGCCTACAGGTACGGTCAGCACATTAACAGACCATTGTTGGGAATGCACAAGAGACCCGTAAAATTCGAACCCATAACCTTTTGATCCGTGCTTTTGTGCTCGAGTTTACCCCTCGAGGAATGGACTGAAAGGAGACGAATTAATATGAGGGTACATTTAAAATTATGGTTTCCTTCAAAGAATAGTATCCCATGGGTCAATTGAAAGGCGCCTATGGGGTTTTGCCTTAGGTAACCACGTCGGCTCGTGGGCGAAACCTGGTAGAGGGGGGCTTTGGTGTTTCGGTACTCAAGTCTTGCAGTTGCAGGGTCTATCTCGGCCGCAATGGCAATCCACTTTCAGTGGCGAGGCAGCTAGGTATAGTGAAAGGCCTTAAGGGCGGCGATAGGGGACATTTAGTTATCGTTCGGCCAGACACTGCATCCAGCCCTTCCTCTCAGTCGTAGCGGTTTTCCGTTCTACTGGATAAAGGAGGACACGGACGAGAGAGTGCATCTGTGTTTGCGCGCACACCTATGCACTTAAATATATCCTGCGTATATGACTGCTTCTGAATAATGGCTTACGAGTATGAAAGTCCTATGGCGATGGACAGAGGTAGAGAGGACTAGCTGTACTGCAAGCTAGGCTTTGTCTGATGTCTGCACATAGGCGGCTCAAGGAGAGTGGTCGTTTTCGCGTCGCATTTGAGTGACGGTGCGGATTGAGCAGCACTTTGAGTGACGAAGCAGCCCTATTCAGGGAGGCACTGCTTCCCCCGCTCAGCCGCGGAGGGGACTAGAAAAGGTGTCCCAAAAATTGTTCACCCGCTGTACCTGGGAGGTAGCAACCACGGCTGCCTGTGCAACCCTTTTACTCGTGGTCGACGATTCAGGAAATTTATTAAATCATCTAACATGACGTTTGGTGCTTGGAATGTGCGCACTCTTCTGGATCGGGATGGTAATCTATGCCCTGAGCGTAAGACAGCAGTTGTGGCACGTGAGCTAGCTCGATACAATGTAGATATAGCTGCGCTTAGCGAAACGCATCTGGCTGACGAAGGGGAACTAGAAGAATGTGGCGGTGGATACACTTTCTTTTGGAAGGGGACTGCTGCGTCTGAACCTAGACGTTCGGGGGTAGGTTTTGCTATTAAGGGCGCGGCGAACAAAGCTAGCAAATGCAATTCGAGCCGAGTGAAAAATTCATTCGGAGTATTGCTATCTCGGTTTGCACGCACACGCGGTGCGCCGTGCGTAGCCGTGTGTGTGTGTGTGAGCAGATCATCCTATCGACTCGAAAGCCGGCCGACGCGAACGGCGCCCGCGTTCTTTTTAACCGACTTCCCAAAAAGGAGGAGGTTCTATGTTCAACATTATGTTTGTTTTTTTTTTGTTTTTTTTGTGTACCTTCACCGATGTCTCCGTCAATTGTGGACCGATTTTGAAAATTCTTTTTTTGTTTGAAAGAGTTTGTTTCGAAATTGGTCCCATTTTAATTTGGTGAAGATCTGATGAAGAACTTCGGAGATATACAACAGAACTCTTCAATAAATATTGGTAAATCTCTCGGGATTGCTGCAATCGCATGTCTGTTTATTGTTTATACCATTTCATAACATAATATCACGCCAGTACGCTCTTAAGGGGTACGCAGATCTCTCATTACACCGGTTATGTTCAAGTTTCATGAAATCTATTTTGGCGTTAAAGTTACCTTATTATGTCTATTATGTAGGTACAACTAAAAAGTGAAAAATAAAAAAAAGTCGTGTGGCACTCGGGGACTGCCGCGGTAAAGCTATTGCATAGCATTTATTCTAGATCCAGTCCTGGAAAATGCGTCAAAAAAATTAAAAACGTTAAAAACTCGAAAACGTAGCGAGCCAAACCCGCATTTATTTACGATTAATAAAACTCTAAAAAACAAAACAAAAAAACCCTTATTCACATTGAAATAATGTCGCTTTTCTTTGACAAGCAAAAGTGACCCTTATTCTCATTAGCATAAGGTCCACATTGATGGACAGTGGGGAGCGTGAGGTTTTTTCGTTACGGAATCTCTGGATTCGGTCCCCGCACTCAAGGCCCGCGAAAGAAGCTATGCATTAGCTTAAAACTTTTTTGCAAAAAAAATACAACCGACTTCCAAATACAAAACTACAAAGAGTAAAATAACTTTATGTTTTGAAGTCGGTGTCCATAACGCAAAAAATGATACCTACGGAAGACACCTACTTCAAAAAATAAAGTTATTTTACTCTTTGTAGTTTTGTATTTGGAAGTCGGTTGTATTTTTTTGCAAAAAAGTTTTTTTATGTCTTATTTATAATGTAGGTATTTCTTTAAGAAACCTCAAACATGTGTTGTTATAATAAATAATGAATGCAAGTATTACATATACCTATTTACGCATAAGTAGGAATAGATAAAAAACAGCGCTCTGAGCTAAGAATATTTAAAAAAAACCGGCCAAGTGCGAGTCGTACTCGCGCACGAAGGGTTCCGTACCATTATAGCAATAAACGGCAAAAAAAACACGTTTGTTGTATGGGAGCCCCACTTAAATATTGATGTTACTATGTATTTGTTGTCATAGCGGCAACAGAAATACATAATCTATGAAAATTTCAACGGTCTAGCTATCACGGTTCATGAGATACAGCCTGGTGACAGACAGACAGACAGACGGACCGTGGAGTCTTAGTAATAGGGTCCCGTTTTTACCCTTTGGGTACAGAACCCTAAAAACAAGGATTTTGAATAAACAATTGTTTTGTTACGCTGTTTAAAAAATATAAATTTAAACTTGATAAAGTCGTGTAGGGTGACCATAAGTATATTATCGACTGAACGAAAAACAAAAAATACAATAATGGTAATCAGAAAACATAGTGTCAAAGATCCACACTAAACACGCTTATTTTCTTACTTTTATTCAGTGTTTCTTTCTGAAAATTGATAGCAAAAGGCGTTTTTTACATGATCGTCGTGGCTCTGTAAATATTTTGCAGTTTATTATGTAGTAGATTAGCTAGCCAGTTATAAAAGTTTATTGGAACACCCCAGGGTAAGGCTCACTGAAGTCCACATAAAAATCCCAGAATAATTAAATAAACTAGAACGTATTTGTCTTTTTAGTTTTATTTTTTTGTCAAAGGAATTTTACAAAAAAGTCTAGCAAAAACTGGACCGAGGGCATAAAGCCGCACTTGTGCAGGCAAGTGAGCCCAACTGGCCGAACTAACGTCACAGTAAGTAAAGAGGAGCAATGTAGGTAAGTCTTAGCGGTATCCTTGAGATAATTACCTACCCCCGCTTTGTCTCATGACATGAATAAACAAACGAAAAAAGCAAAGCTTCGTAAGTTGATGAATAGGTAGGTAGGTAGGTAAATACTAATTTATATAAAACTAGTTGTCCCCCGCGGCTTCGCTCCCGTCATCTGGCTACCTAACCTAATCTACCTACCTACCTACCCTACCCTATCTAGCTACCTACTCTACACTACATACATGATTGTACGCAACGCACGCAACGGAAGCTCTCAAAAAGAAATATTTTGGCCGTTTTTGCAAAAAACAACATTTATGCTCCGCTCCTACTGGTTGTAGCGTGATGTCTCTTTAGCTTAAAGCCTTCCTCAATAAATGGACACAAAAATAATTTTTCAATTCCAACCAGTAGTTCCTGAGATTAGCGCGTTCAAACAAACAAACTCTTCAGCTTTATAATATTAGTATAGATATACTAAGGTACGTATTAATTTAACTTATTGTATTATGTCATTGGGAAATAGGTACTTCCTGTGAGAAACATCCCAACGTTCGGAGACCATGTCGGCAACCGAACCATATGGTAAATAATAACAAAGTCCGTAAACAACGCAAAGTTCGTAAGAAAGTAGATTACTCAATACCAAAGTTCAAATCACAAGGCAAATCTAAATCCAAGTTCATAGCATAAGTCAATAGTGTCAAAAATATTAAATTATGTACAATTTAGAAAATAAATAAACACGCACGTAAAACATAGTAAAGTAATATTCTAATACTGACAACAAACAATCGACAGAACAATAGTACAACAAGCAGTGAAACACACCCGAATCACACCCGAAGTGCCCCGAACAAACCCCGTACGTACGATACACAAACACAACCGTGAGCAGCGCGACCACGCACACATTGACATTTGCTTGACGCGACAGCAATACTAGCTATTGAAAATGTGTGATTAATTTGATGTGTTCCGTAATACCAAAAATTATGAATGAAATCCTAATGTTTAAAAAAAAAAAAAACGGTATTTGTAATTTGATAATATGAGCTATGTTCCTACTACGACATTATTATAGATATTGTTTTTTATAATACAGAAATATCAAACAGAAAACATGTCATTTACGCTGTAAAAATATACAAAATGGAATTCGCTAAAACTTCATTTTAGGTAAGAATTTAGAAAAAAAGAAGACGTAGGAACCTAGATAAATACTGTCTCAATCCGAATATCATCATAATATGGTGGAGATATGCTAAAATTACAAATAATTTTGGTATTACGTTTGTATGGACAATTCATGCTTCGCCGCGCTCTTAAGACGTCAATAGCCAAAAAACTGAGTGAATATCCTACGTACACTTCGGATCCTATGGTATCATTGCGTCTTCATCTGGATAATGATAGTCATCTGAACGTAATAAGTGTATACGCACCCACGATGACTAATCCAGATGAGGTTAAGGACAGATTTTATGAGGAGTTGGCTGAAGCCCTTACTAAGATCTCACCTAAAGAGCAAATTTTAATCCTGGGTGATTTTAATGCAAGAGTTGGGCGTTACTTCGAAGCGTGGCCTTGTGTACTTGGTAGACACGGAATCGCCAATATGAATAGTAACGGGCAAACACTACTCAGCCTCTGTGCCCAGTTCAGATTGACTATCACTAATACACTATTCAGACTTCCGACGACATACAAGGCCTCTCGGTCCAAACACTGGCATCTAATTGACTACGCAATTGATCGCCAAAGAGATGTACCCCAAGGGTTACCCGTGTGATGCGAGGTGCAAATTGCTGGACAGACCATAGGCTGGTAATCACGAAGCTTAAGCTTCGTCTTCTTCCTCCTCGTAGAACGTCCCTAGTGAGAACTGCCAGTCTTAACGTAGGGAAACTGGAAAACCTTAATACGAGGAAGGAATATGTCCACGCTCTGATACTGCGCTAAATGCTTCTACTGCGACGGGTGGTGATCTTATTGTTCAATGGCAAGACTTTTCTTCTCGACTACTGGACACTGGTTTTCGGGTACTGGGCACAGCATTGTGCAAGAATGAGGATTGGTTTGATGAGAATGATGAGGTTATGGCAGAGGCATTGGAAAAGCACCGTAATCTATTAAAGCAGCAAGATCGCAATAGACAAAGCGGTACCGCAAATAACGCAAAACAGAGTAGTTCTGCATTGCGGAAGTTAAAAAGGGGTATGAAGGACAAGTGGTGGCTTGAAAAAGCCGAATACATCCAGTGGCTGTCAGACACTAAGCAACTTGGTGCTTTCTTTGGGGAGGTGCGAAGACTGATCGGCACCAGTTATCGTGTCAATGTGTCTATCAAGTCTTGAGATGGTTCAGAGCATCTATCGTCTTGGGACCAGGTTCTTAAGCGCTGGGCTCAGCATTTTGAAGACCTTCTCAATTTAGACCGCTCAGCGGATATGACATATGTTCTGTCAATGCCCGCGTTCCCCACAGCCACTGGGCTGGACGAGCCACCAACATTGAAAGAGGTCAGAGATGCACTCATGCAACTACACAACAAAAAGGCGGTTGGCGTTGACAACATCCCAGGAGAACTACTTAGGTATGGGGGTGAGAAACTGCAGGAAGTTATTTGGAATCTCTTCGTAACAATGTGGGATGAAGAACGGGTTCCAGATACATTTAAGGTATTACGAATTAGCGCCCTATATAAGAACAAAGGTGACAGATCTGACTGCAATTCTTATCGTGAAATTTCGCTGCTTTCAACCCCCGGGAAAGTGATTGCTAAAGTCCTTCTCAACCGCCTTATTCCGATATCAGAGTCAATCCTTCCGGAGACCCAATTTGGCTTTCGTCCTGAGCGGGGAACCTGTGAAGCCATATTCTCTATCCGCCAGCTTCAAGAAAAGAGTAGAGAACAGGGTCAAGCCCTATATCTCTGTTTTGTCGATCTCGAGAAGGCCTTTGACAGTGTTCCCCGAGAGGCACTGTGGGTCCTGTTGGTTAAGCTTGGGTGCTCTGAAAAGTTTGTAAGATTGTTACGACTACTGCATGATGACATGTTTTGTTGCGTCGCGATAATAGGCGAACAGTTGGACTATTTTAATGTCTCCTGTGGCGTCAAACAGGGGTGTGTACTTGCGCTTACACTATTTGCCTTGTATTTTGCCGTCGTCATTCGGGAGACCCTGGAAAGAATTTTGGAGGGCATTCGCATTCGTTTCCGAACTGATGGTGGTATATTTAATTTGGCCAGATTAAAAGCCCGCACAAAAGTCTCTTATAGCACCATTACGGAGATCATGTATGCTGATGACCTGTGTTTCGTGCCAGATACTTGTGACGGTTTGCAGGCGCTGATAGGTGGTCTCAATGACGTTTGTTGCAAGTTTGGTCTTAAAATAAATGTCAAAAAGACCGAAGTTATGGCCATGGGTGTAGAGGACTCTATGCTAGTCCCAGACGTCTCAATCGGCAGCAGTAAGTTGAAACAAGTGGAGAGCTTCAGGTATCTTGGTAGCATAGTCACAAGTAAGGGTGATCTAGACGCTGAGATTAATCAGAGGATTTGTGCTGCAGCGGCGGCTTTTGGCAAACTGCAGCCTAAAGTTTTCCGTTCTCACGATCTCGGGTTGGCTACAAAGGTCTCTGTTTACATGGCAATAGTTCTCCCAAACCTTTTGTACTCTTCGGAGGCGTGGTGCCTCTACCGTAAGCATATACGGACCTTGGACAAATTCCATCTGAAATGCCTCCGGAGCATACTGAACATCAGATGGTCAGATCGAGTGAGAAACACAAACGTCCTAAGACGAGCCTACCTGATGAGACGTCAGCTTAGGTGGTGTGGGCATATCTCCAGGATGCAGGAACAAAGGCTAGCTAAGCGTTTATTCTATTCTGAACTCCAGGAAGGGAAACGGAGGCGTGGTGGGCAGTTCCTGCGCTTCAAGGATGTTCAGAATAGACACATGAAGAGAGGCAACATTGACCCCACACTTTGGGAGAATCAAGCACAAGATCGGCCCGAGTGGAGACGTCGTGTGCAACGGCAGGTGCAGGCCTTTGAGGATAGAAGGAGGTCGGAATTGGACCAAAAACGCGACGACCTCAAAGCTAGATCACCAACAGCTTTATCACGTAGTCAATGGTGTTCTGACGTGTCCGCTTTGTGCTCGGAGTTTTCCGGCCAAGGGTGGATATGCAAGTCACATGAGAGCACATAACAGAGCAGCAAATCTGAGCTCTCTACCACATTGAGTAGCCAATGATTGCGGTCGCTGTGGCCGAAACCGGTTAGATAGCATTATTATTATTATTATGAGGTTTTGCCTTAGGGATGTGAATATAAGGAATAACAGTATCCAGTGGTGGTCAGTCCGTTTTCCGGGGTTATTTGCTAAATTATTATATTATCACTAGCTTTTTAAGTCGCGTGAAGTATTTTATTTAGCCAAGTGTATATCGTATGTGTATCGAGGTAAAAGTATCTGTATATATTCTTTCAAACATTGAGAGACTCTCATTTTTGTCTGTGTGTTTGTGATTTATTTATAATCATACACCCCCGATTTCTGAATGCATTTGAATTTGAGTATTTGTCCAATCCGTACTTTAGCCTGAAAACCTGTCATTTGGCATTAACATTTTTACTGCCAGGTGACTGACAAACAATACATTTTCTATTGTGTCTATGCGTCTGGCAACTAAGGTGTTACAGCAGGATTTGACACGTTCTTAAGTCCGAATACTCAATTCAGAAAGCCCACAGTATTTTAAATTAAATTAAATTAAATTATTCATAAAAAAAATCGGTGGTGACACACGGACAGACGGATAAGAAAGTGATCTTATAAGGGTTCCTTTTTTACCTTTTGAGGTTCCGAACCCTAAAAAACAAGCATTTTTCGTATTTTTCTCAGCATTCCATTATATTTGATACCCATATATATATCGGCAGTGCATAAAAAATAACTAGTCCACCATCTAGACCCGTCCGCCATATTGGATTTAGAATGATGTCACTTACCCAACCGTGCATTGTTATCCAAACTAAACGTGTATGCAAAATTTCATCTTAATCGGTGGTGGTTAACTGCTTTAAAATTCAGTTGCAAGATTTGACCCGAATACACTTACATACCTACATTATCATACATTGCAAGTTAAATTAAATGCTTGTAAAAATACCTACCCGCTTTTTTATTAAATTTCAGCAAAAGGACTTCAGTCAGATCCTCCTCCTCCTTGCGTCGTATTCCTCAGTGTTGAGGGTCGTGACCTCCCTTCTGCACGACCTTCTCTCGAACGATCTTTGTCCATCTGTTTATGTCTCTGGCGGTTTGGAGGGCGTTGTAAATTTCTAGTTTCAAGAGCGGTGCGAATCTGGTGAGACCTACATATTGGGCTGCGTCCACGAGGCCTTTTCCCATCTACTTTGCCGGTCACGATGAGTCTCTCGAGGTTGCCACCGTCTTGCCTTGCAATGTGGCCGAAGTATTCTAGATCAGTCATATAGATAGATCTATTTGGGAAATCAAGAGTCCTCTTCTGCTTCTTACATACATTCTGCATTTAGATGTAAATAATTTACGAGTTACCGAATAAACAAATAATGCATTTTCGTGATTTACAAATAGAGACTTTTCTACGTTCATACATTTTATTATAACGTGCATATATAAAGGACCATGGATAAGATAGCATGTAAGTATAATAACTTATTTACTTGTACCTACCCTCCCGGAGTGACGTGTCGCATATTTTATGTAAGCTCCACTGGACCGTGCTTTGTTTTCAAATGGAAACTAATTTAATTCCACACGGCAGCATTCTGGATTTATCTCGTTCTCAAATTAGACATTTATTTCACGCCAACTTTACAATAATATTGTACAAGATAACATGAAAACTACCACAAAGACACAATATATATATATATATTAAAAACTATGTATGTTTTTAGGTATGTTTGGTAGAAAATGCCTAAGGCGTTAAGTCCGCCTCTGTACATTTGTGTGCGTGAAATATTAAATAAATATGTGTAAGGTACAAGCATGTTCCGCAGCTATACGCCTGTAGCCAATTCCAAAAGAATCAAGTATCTTTCTAGGATAAAAAAAATTCTTTGGCAATCATTATTCTTGTAACTTTTATTTAAGAATTTTGCAAACATATTATGTTTACACAAACCTAAACTAAATTAAAAAAAAAAAAAACAAAACCCGACTGCTGCCCGCTTCTTAGCGAACTAAAAAGCCGTAAACAAAAAGAAAATCATGTTGTGCAGTCGGAGGTCTAAAACCAGATGTATCCTCCTACTACACAGCATGATTTTCTTCTTGTTTAACACTCGCAAGTTTAAGACGAATCGATTGACGTAAGAATCATCAAAATAGGCCTACGCGTTTGCTCTCTAGAATGCCACATAGGAACAAAAATACATACATACATAGACTGATAAACACATTACCCTCCTACGGCAGACGGGTAAAAAAACTGCATGTTTGTAACTTTGACAAGTTTAAGTTTAACACAAAAGCTCGCGAAATGTTTCTGCTCTGTATTGACAAGGGCTATTTCACTAAAATACTAGTTTTGGAGTTTCTCCTTTTAGAAGTTTGAGGTTGGCACGCTGTACAGCTAATATTGAATAGACCGAACATTGCCGTCTTTAGCATTGCGTTTTTATTACTATAACTTTATTGGTTAAATTATTCGAGTAAAAAAAGTCACTAGGGGTATATACTAAGATTTTATTGTGACTATAGGGAAACGGCGGGATGAGACGCCCTACAAGGGTATACACTACCTATAGATAGATCTTATTGGTGATGTTCTTCGGAAAGACCAGGTGCGTAGTATTAATAACCGACGTGCGTGTATAACCAAATGTATGAAAGTAAACGAATCAAAAGGAATATATCATTCTACTTACCCCCATGGGTAAAAGCGTGACCTTATGAGTATGTGTATGTAGAGGACAATAACGAATTTGATTGCAAAAGATGCGGATACATTTCATGATCACAATAAAGAGATTCCACAGCTTTAATAAACAAATAAAAATTGCAAACATTTGTACTGTAAAAATTAAAAAGCCTTTTATTTATTGCTTTTTCAACTATACAATTTCAATAACAATGTGTATGCAAAATTATTCTCAGTTTAAAATCTTGTTGATTAAAAATATAAATAGGATTCATAACACAATCATAATATTAAAATTAGGAACATTAGTTATATAGTTAAATAATTATTCGATTTGAAATGAATGTTGGATAAAATAATAATATATATTGATTTAATTAATTAGATAAAGTCAAGGTTTGTATGTCATTAGCAAGATTCCTCTCAATGAAAGGTAAAGACCTCCTCCAGAGCTGACCAGTACTCTCTATTCTCTGCCACTCACGGCCATTGAAACATTTGTACTTACAACGATTTAAAAACGTTGAAAGCAATCATAATTAATCTTCCACAATATCCTTATAAATCAAATCCCTTTAGATGTATTAAACCAACTTCTACGTTAAAGCTGTGAATAAAACGTCTGAAGAGTTGTAAAAAAACGTTTTTTTTTTACTGAAATGAAAGAAACGTTTAAAAAAAACATTACAAAGAACAGTTTTTTTTCTGGCGTAGGTTTTTTTCCCCAAGAGTATGAAAATAAAAATATGGTCAGGTGATTATCGTATATGAGTTGATATTGATTTTTTTTTGTTTAATAAGAAAATGCCATTTGTTTTTTGTTAAATAGTACATAAATATCTTAAAATAATTGGCAACACTCAATGAAGTTTACCATTTACGGACGAGTATTTTCCTAATTATAAACAAAACATGATTCTGATTAAAACAAATTAAGTATTTTTCAAGTTCATAATAATAGGTACCCATTGATTTAATCATAATTTGACTTTAATTAAAAACAAAACTACCAAATTTTGTGTTTCACTTTTTCTAAAAAAAAAACAAATGTAGAAAAAAAAACGTCGTTGCCAAGTTTTTTTTCAAGAACAATCTTATCTTTTCACAATCTTGAAAAAAAACATGAATAAAAACTTGGCACCGTCGTTGTACAATTTACATCACTAAACGTCTGTGTTATCATAGAACAAGACACAAAAACGGTGTTCACATTTAGGTGAAACTTTATGTTTAAGATTATGTACACTTTACCTAAGACTTAAGCAATCATGTTAAAGAAAACACTATACAAGTAAAACATCGTTTATAAATTAATCTTCAGATAAAAGTTATCTTGTAAAAAGCCGGCCCTATACACTTACGTCTTTATTTTTATATCTTGTCACTCTTTAGCCATTGCTAATTGCTTAGCACATTTTATATTCAAACTAGCTGTCCCCCGCGGCTTTGCTCCCGTCAACTGGCTACCTATCTACATACCCTACCCTATCATACCTACCTACCATAGCCAACCTATCTACCATACCCTACCTACATACTTACCTATCCACCTAACATATCTTCCTACCGACCCAGCTTCCCTACCTACCAACCTACCTACCCTACCCTTCCCTACCCTGCCTTTACCCACCCTACTCTACAGAGGAAGCCGGACTATGACCAATGTCCGATTTCATTCATCAGACTCTTTCTTGTCTATGACCAATGTCCGATTCCATTCATCGAGCGATCCCAAACGGATCTGCCGTTTGGGATCGCTCGATGAATGGAATCGGAGATATGTGTCTGCCGAGACTGCCTCGGTGACGAAAATGTTTCTTCCCGATGCCATCGCGGCATTTAGCATTATAAGACAGGTGCGGCCAATAGGCGTGCTCACGCAGGTCGTGACGGGGCACAGTGGCTTCTCCGAATACTTGAACCGCTTCAAGGGTAAGGAGAACTCATCGTGCATCTGTGATCCCGATGTAAGCGAGACAGTTTCACACGTACTAACAAGCTGTCCTGCACACACTGTTGACAGGTTTAACCTGGAACTGAAATAATGAGCGGTAAAAACAGAGACATATTTCTAAAAAAATGTGTTAAAATAGCAAATATTGTAATAAATAGAAACAAAACGGACGTTATATCTATGAAACATAGATTTATACGTAAACATAAAAAAGTAAGTAGAATAAGATACATAATATTGAAGAAAGTAAATTAAAATTTGTAATTAAGATATAAGTAATTATAACATGAAAATAAAAACTGTAATAGATTAAGAAAGAAGTAATAACCGAAACCACTGAAAAAAATATTTTTCCCAAATTGAGAAACAATAAAGAAATAAAGTAGAGACTAGGTAGTAGGTAAAATGGGAGTCCCACCCATTGGACTGGCAGGAGAAGAATGATATAGAATGAGGAATAGAAGTACGAGAGACATAAAAGACTAGTCAAAAAAAAAAAAAGCTTCCCTACTCTACCTTACTACCCACTTACCAACCTACCCTACTTATTTAGACTTGTATTAAAAATTGATAAATTGAACAGTTTGTTTATGTTTGTAAATGGTAAACTCTGCGAGACTTTTTTTAGGGTTCGGGCCCCAAAGGGTAAAAACGGGACCTTATTACTAAGACTCCGTGGTCAGTCTGTCTGTCTGTCACCAGGCTGGATCTTATGAACCGTGATAGCTAGACAGTTGAAATTTTCACAGATGATGTATTTCTGTTGCCGCTATAACAACAAATACTAAAAACAGAATAAAATAAATATTTAAGTAGGGCTCCCATACAACAAACGTGATTTTTTGCCGTTTTTTGCAATAATGGTACGGAACCCTTCGTGCGCGAGTCCGTCTCGCACTTGGCCGGTTTTTTTTCATACCATACATACTGCGCTAACACGGGAAGATAGCGCAGTTATGTGGAACTCCAACCCACTAAAACGCCACAATGTCCTCCTGCGGGAACACGGGCACGCGTTAGCACTCGTGCGTGAATTCGCCGCAGGAGTAATGATCTGATTCCTAATTATTTCATGGATAGTGTAACGGGAGTTAAAGCTTAGTACGGCCGTTATTCCAAAAGCGTGCAGTGCAACAATTGAGCCTGGTACCTATGAGTTACCTAAGACCGACTGACTATACCTAATCCTAGCCCTATAGCTACGACCTAGCACCCTTGTCATCCTAACGCCCTAACCTATCATACAAACCACACCGTTACGTTGGTTTTACGTGCGGGATGTCTGTTACAAGGAGACCTACGGTAGCAGGCGAAATTTGTGTTGGAATAGGTTCTAGGTTTACGTATTGATAGAACCCTGAGCTGGTTTACTCAAGTTACTAGTGTTAGTCAGAAGTTTACTGGAACGCTCCGGGCTCTTTATCTCCGAAAAGTAAGATAATGCTTGTGCAGACCGTAACTTTTTCTATCATCGATTATGGTGACGTGTGCTGCTTTAACCTGAATGCAGATCTCCTCAACAAACTTGACCGTCTTCTGAATTACTGCATTTAATTTATTTTCAATTTGCGAAAATATGATCATGTCTCTGCGCATCAGTCTCTTCTAAAGTGGTTTCCAATACGCCAGCGCAGAGAACAAAGGGCACTAACTACATTGTACTGATTTCTTGACTCTCCCAATTCCCCTAGTTACTCTTATCTGGCCCCTCACTTTCAATATATATCTGCGACAACCATAATAAAAATCTATGATCATAAAATAACCGCCTTCTCTATCATCGCACGTTCCGTATGGTGTCGGACGTAAATAATCTCACCATCCCATATCTTCCCATGGGTGTCGTAAAAGGCGACTAAGGGATACACCAGAGAATGGGCAGCAGCGTTCTCTGTGCACTTTAACAACAAACTGCGATCGCCAACCCGCCTGCCAAGCGTGGCGATTAAGGCAAACCCCCCAAACCTAAATGAAAATCACAAAGAAAAAACGGCACCGAGTGCCCGGCAGCCCGTCTACCCTCGACTACGGTAGCGGTCGAGGCGATGGCGTGGCAAGGGGTGCAAAGAATCTCCGGAGTGGACCCGGCTACCCTAATAAACACCGACGACTGGACCTGGCAACGTATAACACGCGAACACTCCGGACCGACGAGAAGATAGCCGAACTCGAGGAAGAATTGAGCTGATTGCGGTGGAGTATTATAGGGTTATCTGAAGTCCGAAGAGAGGGGGAGGACTCGATAATCCTCAAATCCGGTAACCTTCTCTATTTCCGAGAGGGTGACCGGCAGTCCCAGGGTGGTGTCGGGTTTATCGTCCACAAGTCCCTTGTGAACAACGTGGTGAAGATCGAGAGTGTGTCGAACAGTGTGGCGTACCTTATACTCAGAATATCCTCGAGATATTCGCTGAAGGTTATACAGGTCTACGCCCCGACCTCGGCACACCCCGACGACGAGGTAGAGACCATGTATGAGGATATTTCTAGAGCCATGCATGGTTTAAAAACTCACTTCACCGCTGTCATGGGGGACTTCAACGCGAAACTGGGCAAACGACACGAGGATGAGCTGCAAGTGGGCCAATTTGGAGTTGGACATCGGAACCACCGGGGTCACCTACTGGCCAGCTTTATGGAGAAGGAGGGCCTCTATATGATGAACTCCTTCTTCAGAAAGCGTGAGCACAGGAAGTGGACCTGGCAAAGCCACTAAAAACGAGATCGACTTCATCATGTCAACCAAGAAGCAAATGTTCAATGATGTCTCTGTGATCAATTCGGTGAAAACAGGGAGCGATCACCGCATGGTGAGAGGCACATTGAACATTAATATCAAGCTTGAAAGGTCTCGACTGATGAAGTCTACGCTCCGTCCAGCATAGATCCGGATCCAAAACCCCGAGAGCTTTCAGCTCGAACTCCAGAATCGTTTCGAGTGCCTAGGGAGCTCCGTGGACGAATACAGCGATGGGTTCGTGGAAGCTGTCCATACGGTTGGGTCTAAGTTTTTGAAGACCCGCCATACAGATATAAACAAAAAGCTCTCTGATCCTACTCTCAAACTCATGAAGGAGAGGCGTGAGATGATCCTGCAGTCTTCAGACGATGCGTTGAAATACCGGCAGCTCAATAGATGGATTTCAAAGTCCTTGAAAAGAGATCTCCGCCGCTTTAATACCGAGCGTATTAAAGACGCGATTGAGTGGAATCAGGGTTCCAAGGTCTTTGCAAGAGATCTGACTATTGGGCAGAGCCAGCTCACGAAACTGAAGACCGACGATGGCAGAATCGTTTCCGCCAAACCGGAGCTATTGAGAGAGATCGAGAGATTCTATGGGCAGTTGTACACGTCAACCAGTAAATCCGTCGCCAATCTAGCAAAAGACTCTAGAGCTAGATTTACCCGGCACTATACCGAAGACATTCTGGACCTCAGCCTGTATGAGATTAGGATGGCTCTTAAACAGCTTAAAAACAACAAGGCGCCGGGTGAAGACGGAATAACAGCCGAACTCCTGAAGGCGGGTGGAAAACCGGTCCTTAAGGCCCTTCAGAAGCTGTTTGATTCCGTCATACTCGAGGGCAAAACGCCACAGGCATGGTGCAGGGGTGTGGTGGTACTCTTCTTCAAGAAGGGCGACAATGCCCTACTAAAGAACTATAGGCCCATCTCACTTCTTAGCCATGTCTACAAGCTGTTTTCAAGAGTCATCACGAATCGTCTCGCGCGCATTGACGATTTCCAGCCTCCTGAACAAGCCAGTTTCCGTAAAGGCTTTAACACCGTAGACCACATGCATACGCTGCGGCAGGTTATAAAGAAGACCGAAGATTACAACCTGCCTCTCTGCTTAGCGTTTGTGGACTACGAGAAAGCCTTTGATTCGATCGAGACTTGGGCTGTGCTGCAGTCTCTCCAACGGTGCCAAATTGACTACCGGTACATCGAGGTGTTGAAGTGTTTGTACAAAAACGCCACCATGTCAGTTCGACTTCAGGATCAGACCTCGGAACCTGTCTTTCTGCAGCGAGGTGTGAGGAAGGGAGATGTCATATCTCCGAAACTGTTCACCGCACTGGAGGATGTCTTCAAGGTTCTGGAATGGAGAAGGCTAGGCATCAAAGTCAATGGCGAGTACATCACTCACCTTCGGTTTGCCGACGATATAGTGGTCATGGCTGAGAATATGGAGGACCTCAATACAATGCCCGATGACCTCAGTAGAGCTTCCGAAAGAGTGGGTCTTAGGATGAACATGGACAAAACCAAGGTGATGTTGAATGCCCATGTCACACCCACTCCTATCAGGGTCGGAGACTCTACACTCGAAGTTGTGGATGACTATGTCTACCTGGGACAAACGATCCAGTTCGGTAGGGCCAACTTCGAGAAAGAGGTCAACCGTCGAATCCGACTCGGCTGGCCAGCGTTAAGGAAGTTGCGCGGTATCTTCACGTCCAACTTACCACAGTGTCTCAAGACGAAAGTCTATGACCAGTGTGTGTTGCCTAAATGTGATAATTAAATAGTAGTAACAGTCACATTCAGCCAATCAATTTACAATAACCGTTATCATAACACGTATAATAAACGCCAAACGTCACTTACGTCTAATAAAGTATAATTACAATGGAGCAATAAGGATAATCTATCAATTTGCTGTTAGATGTCACAAACCATAGAGCACAAAGACGTCTCGGTGGCCAGTGCTAGAGACAATAGTTATTACCAACCCGCCGTCGTGAGATAGAACAACTATAATAGCTATCGATGGGCTAGCACCCAAGTAAGGACAAAAAGACAATTTTTCATTCACCAATTTGTTTTTTACCCAACTGCCGAAGGAGGGTCTGGAGGGACTGTTTATCAGTCTATGTATGTATGTTTGTTCCTATGTGGCGTCCTAAAGACCAAAGGGTTGCCCGATTTTGATGATTCTTACGTCAACCGATTTTGTACTATCCTTGCGAGTGTCATTGGCTAGATTAAAATTAGAAATAAGAAATATGGCGGCTTTTGGGCGCCAATTTTTTTTTTCTTCCAATCCTTTCGTGTGGTATATCAAAATAAAGGGTTTTAAGAGATGATTACAAAAATAGATAACACTTATATGAGTTTAACCCCTTGTATGTCGTAATTAAATAAAACAATTACCACGACTATTATGTAGTCGATGTTTTTGGTTCACGGTAAAACTCTAATGAGTTTATGTTGGCATCAACTTAAATATATAAAATGTATGTGTTACTACATATTAAATAAAAAAAATAAAAAGCCACTGTGTCTCGCGTAGATAAGCGGTTAAATGTGACGAATACAAAAAAAAAATACTAAAAAGTTATAATTCAAAAAATCAAAAACCTGACTGCTTTGAGCAGTTTTTTTAAAGACTTTCTGTAGGCCAACTATAGAGGACCTCATGGCTAAATAATAACGCTTGACGAGGTCGGGCCGTGGATGGGTGACCATTTCAACATACCGAGTTCCCTCCGTGCCTCGGAAAGCACGTTAAGCCGTTGCTGCCGGCTTTCATTTGAATATCTTTGATAGTCGTAACGGGTCGTCAGAAGCTTGAGATCTGACACCAGTCTAGCCAAGGGGTACCGTGTTACCCAATTACTGGATTGTGGAGTTCAGATAGGCAATCGCTCCATGTAAAACACTGGTACTCAGCTGAATCCGGTTAGAATAGAAGCCGACCCCAACATAGTTGGGAAAAGGCTAGGCAGATTGACTGTAGGCCGACTATAACTCTAAACTTTAAACATACTAACTCATTGCCAGAGTTGCCTATAGCCTCCTGGAAAACTGAATACAGTATTGTTAAGTTTAAGTTCTCAGTCTAGTGTGCGCAGTCCCTACAAACGTTCAACATAAAAGTCGTGGATTTATTTAATATCAAAATGAAAATGTTGACCGTTTTAATCTAAGAAGCGAGAGTATACCGTCCGTACGGGTATATCAGGTCCGTCCACGTCCCGGGCACGGCCCTGATATGTGTGGATAGACCTTAACAGTACTACAAAGTGGACTTAATTGAAGGTAACTAAACCGGAACCACTAAATTGTATTGCTTTTGTTTTCTGGGGGGGGGAACTGGTGATTTGTAACCCAGACACCAGCTCTTCGCACATTCTAGACTACGAACATATATACCTGTTTTTTATACCTAAGTAACTTTTAATGTCTGTTTTGTCCTCAGAAATAAACGATTTTATTATTAATATTATTTGTTTATTGTTTAATAAAATATTTATATGGCTGGAGGGTGGTTGGCCTTACAGACCGCGACGGGCATATTATTTTTAAGAAACGGACCCCAAATGAAAGTAATTGGTGACCCCTGCTCTAGCGGTTATAATGTAATGACAATGAGGACTGCCACGAAATTATTTTATGATCAAAGAGAAATATATAAAACACTAAATGCTATTGTGATATCCACGGAGAATTAAAATTATAGAATTAAAATATAAAAAGTGACATTTACCTATCACATAGTTACTAAACAATATTTTTACAGATACGCTCCCTGAATACCAAATAACAAAGAAAAGACCTATTCCATAAGTTCAAGTAAGCATACTAGGCACCAGCGAACGTTAACCACGCAGTCAGCTACTATTTCAAATGAATTTTGCTTTTTATACGTCTTTTTTATTGTCATTAGATACCGGTCATCAAATATGGAGTTTCACAAACTAATTTTACTTGACCTTGTATATCATTTTCGTTTTACACAAGTTAAAAAAACCATTTATCTACAAACACTCCGTAACTTACAAGATTCGATTATCCCACTGTAAAAATAAATTGCCTCATTCAACTTGTTCAACTTCCTCAATAAAATAAACTGCTGATATACATTCCATAAAATTACAGTCTTTCGTCAACAAAAGAGCGATAATCTAATGCATTTAAATCCCCATTGAAAATTACCGTCACCTTATACCATAGAACACGGAGTCGATTCGACGGACACTGCTAAACACGGCATTGTTAAAGGTTTGAATACAAGATGGTCAAGTTAAGAGTACACCTGGTGCTTTAACGTCACTCTGAATTTAGTTCTATCGTTCCATATTTTCTAACCGACCGTGTCAGTGAGAGTCACTGTTTACTTGTAGAAACTGATAGTCCATAATAATTCTATGATCATGACTCATTCAATCTACTAAGCCTTTTAGCCTTACTATTGCAACTATGTTGGGGTTGCCAGCCTTCACCGGATTCCCATGAGTACTATTATAGTACATGAAGTGACTGCCTAACTGATCTCAACAATCCAGTAACTGGATAACACGGGACTCCTTGGCAAAGCTAGACGTCAAAGATTGACCAACGGTTTAATGTACTTTCCGAGGCACGGTGGAGTCTTGGAACGTATATGTTATGGATGGTCACCCATCCATGTTCCAACCTCGGCACTTTTTGCTTAACCTTAAAGATCGACCCGTGTGGTTGTTATTTATATGTAGCCATGGGCTCCACAATGCCCATTTTTCCCTAACGCAAATTGATAGGCTACGAATATTATTAGTCATAGCATGTCCAGTCACTGCCATCACGACGATTCCGAGCTCTGTCATAAACAGATGAAACTCGAAAGAAAATTACAAAGACGATGGTAAAGACGTCATTTAAAAGTGTGGGCTCTTTGTGTGTTCACCCTTAGTAGCCTTACAAGCCAAATTAAGTCTAAATTCCTTAAGATAAGGTGTAACATTTATTGGCACAGGTATGAGGCAATGTCTCCATCCTACAGTTCGTAATTCGTTTGTGTGAATTAATGTGAATTTAACTGTTCTATCACTTTATCTATTGATTGATTAATTGGTTGTTCGTGACGTACAGAATTGGTGTGATTAAATTGTGTATTCATTTGATTAAAGGACATAGGATTTACAGGTTTATAACCTATTTAAGAAAAAATAAAATAAAGAAAATGGATACTTCGCTTAACTAATTGAAAGGTTTTTGATTGACAATCTCGTAGGATTCATGAGGTCTTGGGTTCGATTTATGTGTCGTTCAAATTGTTACTAACTTAACTGGAATTTGTTAGTGACATTTTTTCTACCAACATGTAGGTAAAACGTCAAAAATAATTGAGGAACTGCTATCGAACTCTCGCAATCGATCCCTTACATTACCATCTTAGCCATCGCCTCAGATGTGGCATATCTTAAAAATATTTTGACACCGAACATCAATTCTTTGGAGAACAGTCTTGGGCTCGAACCCAGGCAGGCACTTTGTGTAAATTATTTCATCACCACTGCTCTCAAAACGGTGAAGGAAAACATCGTGAGGACGACATGTCCTAAAACCAAATTCGAAGACATGGAGGAGGCCTGTGTCCCAGCAGTGGGACATTAATAGGCTGATAATGATAATGATGTTCAATTATTTACGATATTGTAGCTATTGATAATGCTATTGATATTGTCATTACACTAATGTTCAATTAATTCCCTTGAAGAGAAGTTTGCACTTCTCCATTTTTATTATTTCTACCTCGCTTCTCCACCCCCTCTCCACTTCACTCGTCATTTCCGTATCAACTACCGACAAAGCTAACAAGAACTTTGCTCAATTAATCCAAGAAAATTGCATTCTTAGAAAATAGGTAAAGCTTTGTAAGCAAAAGACTTTTAACGACTTTGTTAAAACGCTATCGGGGATTAAAAGAAAAAGTGCATTCTAGAGCATTCTTCTAGATATACTTTTTGCATAAGTATAAGTTCTTTAATTTAGTTCGAGTATGTATTAGTTTTAAAGTAACAAAGGATTTAGTGATAGGCTTAAATGCAATTTATTGTTCGTTAATTTAATGAAGTAAGGATAGCCGGATGTAGGAGCTCGCGGCTACATAATAAGAGCAGCACGGATCGATCTTCGAGGTTAAGACGTTTATATTCCCCAATGGCTAAATGTAGGTAAGACAAAGTATTTAACATTTTCACTGAAAAAGCCGGAAGCACACAATACTAACTATAAAATAACATATCATGAGTGTACCGACTACAATAACGATGACTGTATGTGTCCTAGAATTGAAAGGACGAATGCAATCAAGTATCTAGGCATCATGCTGGATAATAGATTAAATTTCCAGGAACATATTGACGTGTCAGCAGCTAGAACAAGGAAACTAATCTATATCTTTAAAAATTTGCGGCACATAGCTAACAATGATTTAATACGAACAGTTTAACTTGCACTTGCTCAGTCACAGCTTAGTTTCTGTATTTCTGCCTGGGGTGGATCAGTAAAAACCTACTTGATGACAACCGAAAGGGCTCAAAAAGCTGTCCTAAAGGTATGTTTCAACCGATCTTTCACCCAACCGTCGATGTTTATAGGCAGAGCAAGGTTCTCATGGTTCGTCAGCTCTATGTTCTGCACACAGTCACTAAACAACATTATTCGCTAACATATGATCCAAATTTGAATGAGATTCGGCGGAGAAAGGACATCGACTGCTCAAAACCATCTTTTAAAACCTACTTTGCTCAACGCTTCTATTGCTATAAGGGTTGTTATCTTTACAATAAAATAAATAGGATCCTGTCGATCTACTCTCTTCCAAAATCTAAATGTAAGGCTGTGGTAAGGTACTGGTTGCAGACACTGAACTATATTTCCACGGAAAAACTAATATAGTAGTAGTCTTTCTCAACTGATAACTAGGTATAATCTCACACTCAGTTCATCACCACCACACACACTTACAAACACACACACATACACAAGTAGACATACAAATATACAGACGCACAACGCACACTCATACCACATTCTCACACCACGCACATTCATCCCACCACACTCACATTAACTTTGTGCTTTATGAAATTTGGATATTAATTTTTTCATTGCTGAATCTGTCTCCATTAATTAACCATAATTAATAAATACCATCAAACGCCTTTTTTATTTAAATATTTGTTATGTTATGTTATCATTACCTATTTGTTCATGGGGAGGACCTGGTGATATGTAATACAGGTTAACACCTATAACAAACACCAGCTCCGCACACTCACTTGACTGCAAAATGTATTTCCCCTAAATTTAATTTATAAATTGTGCCATAAGTCATGTTTTTGTGTGGAGAAATAAATATTATGATTATGATTAATGTTAACGCAGTACTGACTGGACTTGCGCCAGCTCGGAGCCAGAATATCAATATTGACCCTCCTTTTTTACAGTTTTGTTTGCAAAATATTATTTGAGTTAGATATGCCAATTTACCTAGTATTTCATCTGACTTAGAATAGAGTCAAGAGCAAAAACAAAAGAAAAAAAAACTGAGATCAGTGGTGGCCCAGTGGTAACATGTGCATCCATAATGTACATACTGGTGGTAAATATAAGTTACAACAACAATTATGGACCGTGTCGGGCACAGCAACATTATAGATACAATCAGTGTCTAGGAGAGAGGATTAGCGGTTAATATTTTTACATAATAACATTTCAGTTGTATTTCCAATGTTTTTATTTGTTTTGATGTACTTACCTAATAATATGCCCACGATTTTCTATTTATATGTCATGTCATGTACCTACTATTATTGTCTATTTTTACCTACTTATTAATTTATTCACCTAAATTGAATTAAAATTAGTAGTTATATTTGAAACTAGCTGACCCGCGGGGCTTCGCTCCCGTCAACTGGCTATCTACCTACCTACCCTGCCCACCCTGCCTACCCTGCCTACCATGCCTACCCTGCCTACCCTGCCTTCCCTGCCTATCCTGCCTTCTCTGCCAACCCTGCCTACCCTGCTAACCCTGACTGCCCTGCCTACCCTGCCTAGCCCGCTTATCCTGCCTACCCTGCCTATCCTGCCTACCCAGCCTACCCAGCCTACCCTGCCTACTCTGCCTACCCTGCCTACCCTGTCTAACTTGCCTACTTGGATGTAGGAGCTCGCGGCTACATAATAAGAGCAGCACGGATCGATCTTCGAGGTTAAGACGTTTATATTCCCCAATGGCTAAATGTAGGTAAGACAAAGTATTTAACATTTTCACTGAAAAAGCCGGAAGCACACAATACTAACTATAAAATAACATATCATGAGTGTACCGACTACAATAACGATGACTGTATGTGTCCTAGAATTGAAAGGACGAATGCAATCAAGTATCTAGGCATCATGCTGGATAATAGATTAAATTTCCAGGAACATATTGACGTGTCAGCAGCTAGAACAAGGAAACTAATCTATATCTTTAAAAATTTGCGGCACATAGCTAACAATGATTTAATACGAACAGTTTAACTTGCACTTGCTCAGTCACAGCTTAGTTTCTGTATTTCTGCCTGGGGTGGATCAGTAAAAACCTACTTGATGACAACCGAAAGGGCTCAAAAAGCTGTCCTAAAGGTATGTTTCAACCGATCTTTCACCCAACCGTCGATGTTTATAGGCAGAGCAAGGTTCTCATGGTTCGTCAGCTCTATGTTCTGCACACAGTCACTAAACAACATTATTCGCTAACATATGATCCAAATTTGAATGAGATTCGGCGGAGAAAGGACATCGACTGCTCAAAACCATCTTTTAAAACCTACTTTGCTCAACGCTTCTATTGCTATAAGGGTTGTTATCTTTACAATAAAATAAATAGGATCCTGTCGATCTACTCTCTTCCAAAATCTAAATGTAAGGCTGTGGTAAGGTACTGGTTGCAGACACTGAACTATATTTCCACGGAAAAACTAATATAGTAGTAGTCTTTCTCAACTGATAACTAGGTATAATCTCACACTCAGTTCATCACCACCACACACACTTACAAACACACACACATACACAAGTAGACATACAAATATACAGACGCACAACGCACACTCATACCACATTCTCACACCACGCACATTCATCCCACCACACTCACATTAACTTTGTGCTTTATGAAATTTGGATATTAATTTTTTCATTGCTGAATCTGTCTCCATTAATTAACCATAATTAATAAATACCATCAAACGCCTTTTTTATTTAAATATTTGTTATGTTATGTTATCATTACCTATTTGTTCATGGGGAGGACCTGGTGATATGTAATACAGGTTAACACCTATAACAAACACCAGCTCCGCACACTCACTTGACTGCAAAATGTATTTCCCCTAAATTTAATTTATAAATTGTGCCATAAGTCATGTTTTTGTGTGGAGAAATAAATATTATGATTATGATTAATGTTAACGCAGTACTGACTGGACTTGCGCCAGCTCGGAGCCAGAATATCAATATTGACCCTCCTTTTTTACAGTTTTGTTTGCAAAATATTATTTGAGTTAGATATGCTATTTCACCTAGTATTTCATCTGACCTAGAATAGAGTCAAGAGCAAAAACAAAAGAAAAAAAAACTGAGATCAGTGGTGGCCCAGTGGTAACATGTGCATCCATAATGTACATACTGGTGGTAAATATAAGTTACAGCAACAATTATGGACCGTGTCGGGCACAGCAACATTATAGATACAATCAGTGTCTAGGAGAGAGGATTAGCGGTTAATATTTTTACATAATAACATTTCAGTTGTATTTCCAATGTTTTTATTTGGTTTGATGTACTTACCTAATAATATGCCCACGATTTTCTATTTATATGTCATGTCATGTACCTACTATTATTGTCTATTTTTACCTACTTATTAATTTATTCACCTAAATTGAATTAAAATTAAAATTAGTAGTTATATTTGAAATGAATAGTTGGGCACCTTTGCGCCGGGAACAGTTAGGGGCGCGTTATTTGACTAGTTATAAGACAACGCTTTTTGACGTGTCGTTGTGACTTTGACATTTAATTTTTTTAATGTACGAGTACGTATTCTAATTATACCATTGGTGTAAATAAATGATGTTTTTTTTTTTTTTTTAATAAATACAAATACTATATAATGAATAGTTTATATTTAATAAAATTATTAATGATGCTTATTATGTCCTTATACTCCTTATTATATTTTGAGTCAATTGATTAATGGCATTTTACTTATCGAGCTATCTTTTTTTTATCCGTCAAATGTGTTTTATAATTTATTATTATTAGGTTTAATGTAACTACTAATATGTCTATGTTTTTCTGTTTTTATGTCATATGACTTACGTGTCATAGGTCGTGAGTTCGAACCAAGACAGGCGCTTTACATTGTGTAAATTATTTCGTCGCACTGCTCTTAAAACCGTAAAGGAAAACATCGTGAGGAAACGGCATATTCTAGGATATGCCGGTTAACCAAAACGTCGAAGACATGTGACATCCACTAACCCGCACTGGGCCTGCTTGGTGGATTAAGGCCCATTACCTCTCTCACAGAGAGGTGGCCTGTGTCCCAGCAGTGACAACATTATAAGGCTGATGATGAAGAAATTCTAGCCATAATTTTTCCTGTGTAGAAATATTTTTAAACATCCGATTCGTTTTGAAGGAGTTTCCAAAAATAGAGAAAACTATCGTGTTGGTTATTATTTCATTAAAGCTAAACTATTAGTTACAAGGAAAAACCATGTTTCACAAATAATGTACAAGAATCAATAATAAATACCTTATGTTTAAACAATTTTTTTTTTTTTAAATAGGCTCGCGCTTGACCAGTATATCACCTGATGGTAAGCGATGATGTGGTCGACGGTGAAGCATGCTTGCCTAGAAGTAACCTATTCACTCTTGAATTTAAGACCTCTAGATTGTAGCTAACGGGAAACACAGACTCCGGCAGGGTATTCCACTCCTTAGCTATACGCATCATGAAAGTATTCTCAAAACGTTTAGTGCGATTGGGTGGAATGTCCACCATGTACCGATGGCACATTGCCGTACATCTGGTCGTTCGATGATAAAACGGGCTGAGTGGAATTATATCATGCAATTCCATCGTACACTCCCCGAAATGTAACCGACAAGCTGGCAACTCGACGACGATGTACAAGGCTCTGGAGCTTTGACTTAACTAGTGCCTCATCGCCGATGAGCCTCTTGGTACGTTTTTCGATCGGCTCTAGTGCATCAAGCTGGTTTTCGGCAGATCCGTCCCAGATATGAGAACAGTACTCCATGCATAATCGAACTTGCGCTAGTATGCTTTATAAAGTAGGTAACCGTTTTACAGCATTCGCCGAGGTTGGTCCGTGGATGAGAGAAAATTAGATTTTCTCTCACCTACCGATATTCCTCCGTGCTTCAGAACGCACGCTAAGCAATTGGTTCCGGCTGACATTTGCACATTTTCGACAGTCGTTACGGAGTCTGACTTCAGGTAAAATTATAAAAGTCGTACCAAATGGGTATCGTATTAATCTGTTACTGGCTTGTGAAGGTCAGATAGGCAGTCTCTCCATATAAAATATTGGTAATCAGCTGCAATAAGACTGGAAACCGACCCAAACATAGTTTGGAAAAGATTAGACAGATTGGAAGATAGCGGAATGAACTGGACAGATTCGGGAAGCACGGACTCGCGACACATGAAAGGAGAGCGTACAAAATAGGTTAACAATAAACTAGCAAAATTTAAAAAAAACCCGACACTTTTTTTATTTTATGCTACATAATTTATCTAGCCTAGTTTTAGACTCGCTTCGATCGACAATAAATTTAAAAATTAATTATGTCACGATATGTTGAGAAAACACCACGATTCAAACAGTAAAGCGGCCCATAACTTTCGAACAGCTGAACCGATTTTCATCAAACATACCTAAGAACACTCTCGATAAAGTCACCTTTAAAACTACCAGAGAATACCATATCAAAATCGATTCATTCACTAGCCGCTAGTAGCTATCCGGAGCAATGATGCCATAGACATATACACAAATACAAAAAATATAATAATAATGTTTATTTCCAATAATTACATGACAAAGATTACATACAGGTAGTAATAGGACACAACATAAGGATAAAGTATTATCTCCTGGCTCCCTAACTTGATTTATAGTCTGTGACTTGGGGACCAGTGATTCCATAAGGGCAGATAGAGGGTCAAAATACACAAACACACAAATACAGGTACACACATCAAACTTATAACACCTTTCTTTTCCGTCGAAAATAAAAAAAATGAAAATGACTGAAATAATTCAATTTTTTTGTGGAAAGAATAAAAAAGCTAAATTAGCTAAAGCTAAATATGTAGGTATCTAATCTTCACTCGACTCTGTAGAACAGTTGAGAAAGTTGGTAATATTAACAACTTTACTTTTAAGACATAATATAACAACCCCACGTTATAATACCTAACTTAAAGAAGGAAAGAATTTCGCAACTTCGTTCTTACATAAGTTAAAAATCTACTTACATGCCACATAAAAACTGTATCCAACTTAACATAAGAAATTAACTTTTAAAATTTTAACTTCAAGTAGTTTTTAGATTGATGATAAGGTTTAGTACCGACGGTAGTACTTTGAAAATTTGAATGACTGCTCTGGAATTAGTTTAAACTAATACAATCATGCTCACAATGGGTGTCAGCTTAAAGTCACCCAAGGGAAATGGAGAGGACTATGCTCGTAGTTCCCTTGCGTAATCGAATCAGAAATATAGATATCCGCAGAAGGATTAGGGTTGGGACAATCCCACCGCACTATTCTCAAACCACTACAACTCCCGAAAGCAAGAATCAACAGTAGCGACTACCAGAAAAGTGCCGAGGCAATGAAGCTCGACGAAGTTCCGGAGAATGAATTTAACTGTCTTGGAACCCGCAACGAAATTAATCAAAAAATATTAACGGAGGAGTAGGAAAAAATACAAGGATTGATGACCTCAGTAGAGCTTCCGAAAGAGTGTGTCTTAGGATGAACATGGACAAAACCAAGGTGATGACCATGACCCATGTTACACACACTCCTATCAAGGTCAGAGACTCTACATTCGAAGTACGACTATGTACATTTGGGACAAACGATCCAGTTGGGTAGTGCCAACTTCGTCCAACTTACCTCAGTGTCTCAAGACGAAAGTCTATGACCAGTGTGTGTTGCCAGTAATGGCATAAACGTATGGCTCCGAAAAAAGCTTACAGTCACCCAAAGGGCAATGAAGAGGGCTATGCTTGCAGTTTTCTTGCGTGATCGAATCAGAAATGTAGAGATCTGCAAGAGAACCAGAGTAACCGACATAGCCCGAAGAATTGCCAAACATAAGTGGCAGTGGACAGGTCACATTGCTCGCAGAACGGATGGCCGATGGGGCAGAAAGGTTCTGGAGTGGCGACCGCGTACCGGAAGACGTTGCGTTGGAAGGCCTCCCACCTGGTGGACCTATGACCTTTGTTGCGGGGATCCGCTGGATGCGAGACGCCCGGGACCGATCAATGTCGAGTAGTGGACGTCTTTCGACTGATAGGATGATGATGATAAGGGTTATCGACATTGCTCGCAGAAGATATGGTCGATAGGGCCGAAAATTTCTCAAATGACGTGCCGGAAGACGCAGCCAAACCTGGTAAGACCGCGGCAATCCGCTGGATGCGCGACGCACAGGACAGGCCGATGTGTCGACACTTGGGAGAGGCCTATATTCAGCAGTTGACGTCTTTTGACTGAATGATGATGATGAATCATGCAATGACATTTCCCTGAATGTGTAAAGCAGCCAAGTAAGTTAAAATAATTAAGGCGAGAGTATTTTAATGCATACTAAATAATAATAATAATTTATTTATTTCCAAAAACTTAAAAACTACTTTACAAAGGCAATGTGGCAGCAATTTCAATTTGGGCAAAATAGGTATAAATAATATTGCTTTATGCAAAATTGTACAATGTAAATGTGAATGTTACAACGCCAATTAGGTATGTTCAAGTCGCACGTAATATAGGGTGAACCTGAAGCCATTTATTAAACACAAATCTAGATTCGTTGTTGCTTCTGACACAGGGTCCCAGCGCTAACAGAGAAAATTTGGTTCAAATAAATTACACTAGATGTCGCGATATGCGTCAATATGTTATTGAATTGTGTGTAAAATTAACATTTTCTAGAATTGGTCATGAAAATTGTATGTTCTTGTTTAATCAATTCTCATGAGCATAAAATTAAGGAATATTGGGCTCTTAAAAAGATTGTTTTAATGGATCATATAAAATTGATTCCAATTAATGACTCCGTTTTAAATTTCTGAGGTATGCCACTCCATTTTTAAATTTGTATTTGAACATAATTTTGTACAATAAAACTGAAAAAACGTGCAAAAAAATGTAAAACAAGTCGTCACTGTATTTAATGAAAAAATAGTCACAAACCGAGAAAACCCTTTTACTTGCACGTCGCTGCTAACACCGCATCTACAGCCGTGGATAGGAACCGAACACGATCGAAGTTCTTATTAAAAATATTAGCTTAATCAGACGAAAAAAGCTAGTTACGTCGGCACGGTTTCTTTGTATGGCATGAAATTTTCCTGAATGAAAAATCTAATAAGATTTTTACGACAAAAAGCCCTAGACAAGTAGCATTCTATCATCGAAAGCGTGGCGATAGAGATTGTCAAAAACGCAAAATTGTATGGTGAATTTTGCGTTTTTTATTTTATGTTTTTTCAAGCGATATCAAACAATCTTCCGATCAATCCCTTACATTTTGACATTTCGACTATTACCTTCGCTGACATCAAATGTCACTGGATTAGAGCCTCAGACGACTTCTCGCTTAGCAATAGTGGTTGCGATCATAAGTCATAGGTGTTTTATTTAACTACTATAGCTTCTGATTGTGGCTTCGACCGCGTGACTGTCGGCAATCATGACAAGAAAACGAACTCCCGGGATAAAAAGTATCATAAGTCCATCTCCAAATTCCAATATATCTCTTCAAACTCTCCATATACCTACCTAATAAAATTCATTAAAATTGATTCAGCAGTTTAGCCTTGAAAAAGTAACAAACAAAAAGAATTACTTTCGCATTTCAAATACATATTAGTATGGATCATCATCATCAGCCCTTTAATGCGCCCACTGCTGGGACACAGGCCTCTTCTCTGTGAGAGAAGGAATGGGCCTTAATCCGCCACGCAAGCCCAGCGCGGGTTGGTGAATGTCACATGATTTCGAACTTATGGTTTTAGAACATGCTGGTTTCCTCACGATGGATACCTGTTCCAATTTAATAAGATACATATTATATACCTATTTCAATTTATAAAGAGACAACAGGATGTTTTATTTTTTATTATGGTTATGCTAGCGCTTGACCACTATCTCACCTGATGGTAAGCGATGATATGGTCAACGTCGACGATGCAGCACGCTTATCTATTCACAAAAAAAAAAAAAAAACTAATCTATTCACTCTTGACTTAAAGACTCCCAGTGGTACTTCTAGGTACGAGCACTACAAAGTACCACAATGTAGTGCAAGGTACCATTGTGCACGTAAGACTTACAATTTCATTAGTTGGAACGCAATTATCTCGTGTGGACGGTTTCCTTGTCTTCGAACGGGTCTGGATTAAACTAAATGTGGATAAGAATGTTTGTATTGAATGCAGTTTAAATGAACACGTTATCCAGAGTGATTTTTTCTATTATCGTCACAAGCTTACGCCATGGGATGATACGCATATTACGAAAGAGTTATGAATATAAATGTGGATGAATAGTGGGAGCGGACGGCCAAAAAAAAAATTATGCACTGTGTGAGGAGTATGAAAGAAAAGGGAGTCAGTAGTAGCGTGGCGAGGGACAGGACGGTATGGAAGAAGATAACGTTTTGCGGCGACCCCAAGTAGCATGGAACAAGGGCAGGAAGATGATAATGATGATCACAAGCCTACAGCAGTCCACTGCTGGACGACCTCTCCAATCAATCGCACGCCATTTATCTCGATTCTCGGCAACTCTTATCCAGGTTTTACAACTTTTTTTTGTAAAGATCGTCGTTTCTCCAATCTCTCAGTTTTTGTCCATGTTAAACAGAAATCAAATTCCATATTTTGTTAGGAATCTGACTTTACAGTGGTCTCAAACATTAATATAGTTCGTTGGTAGAATGGAAGCGGAACTCAATAATGTTAATTAAGGTGCAGGCCTGCTCTTTTACGTCCTGGGTTGGACCGTATTGGACAGATATTTTTTTTTATATGCTTGCGCTTGACCACTATCTCACCTAAAGGTAAGCGATGATGTGGTCAACGATGAAGCACGCTTGCCTAGAAGAAACCTATTCACTCTTGACTTAAAGACTACCAGGTTGTAGCTATCAGGAAATATAGACTCTGGCTGTGATATATAATATTGTATATCCAGTTCAATATCGTCCAGGCTAGCCACCAATAGCTGGCGGCTAAATAGCCGTCGGCGTAGGCCACAAGCCTTAGCCGTCCTAGGCTATATACACGATTGAGCTTTGACGCGTCTTTCTTTGTCTCAAGCTATTAGATGGTATTAAACGATTTACTTATTGAAATTTAATTTAAATCTCTTATTCAGATGGTTAATGTCTACTTTGGCCGTTTACTCTAGTGTTCTATTCCCGGTTGTGTGCAGTAATAAAATAAAATAGACAATAACATTGTCTCGCGTTGGTAATTTTGTACTGGCTACCGAGAGGGTATTGGTTGAAATTGGCGTTAATTAGCTTCTAATAGTAGTAGATAACTAGATATATATATCTTCAGTATACAGTTCTGAACAAATGTTGGTCAAGCATGGATGCCAATATCACAGTGACTACTCATCGATGAGATGCGACGCGTGTTATAATGCAAAAGTATGTTCTCAAAAAAAGGTGTGCTATCTATATTTCAGAATATTGTGGCGTTATAAAAAAAACCGGCCAAGTGCGAGTCGGACTCGCGCACAAGGGTTTCGAACCATTATTGCGAAAAACGGCAAAAAAATCACGTTTGTTGTATGGGAACCCTCCCTTAATATTTATTTTATTCGGTTTTTAGTATTTGTTGTTATAACGGCAACAGAAATAAATCAACTGTGAAAATTTCAACTGTCTAGCTATCACGGTTCATGAGATACAGCCTGGTGACAGACAGACAGACATACAGACGGATCGCGAAGTCTTAGTAATAGGATCCCGTTTTTACCCTTTGGGTACGGAACCCTAAAAAGGAAAAAAACACAAAAACCCCTTGCACTGCTTTAGTGCCGTAAAACGGTTATTAACTAATGCATACTCCTTAGTAACGGCTGGGTTATAAGGTTTGAAAAACTATATTTATTATTGATTCATGTACATTATTTGAGAAATATGTTTTTATTTGTGTAACAAACGATTTTCCTTTTTTAAAAAGCTTTGAAAAATTATTAACAACACGATATTTTTTCGCTACTTTTGGATACTCCTCCAAAACGACTTGGATGTTTAAACATATTTTTACACAGAAAAAAATATGGCTAGAATTTCATCATAACTGAAATAGAAAAAGTAAATCAAAGAATACTTTGCAAACAAAACTGACCAAAAGAAGGTTCAATATTGATATTCTAGCTCATGCATCCAGGTGGATACACATCCTTCACGACATAAATCAAAGTTTTAATCCATGGAATTCTAAAAGACCAAACTATAACGTAATTACTAGATTAATTCTAACACAAAAATAAATGATATAAAACATTATACATCCCCAGGACCCATAAAGTCTGCAGTTCCACAAGTGGTCACGCGCATGACCCGTACAGTGGATCCGGAGTCCGGCTTCTAATAACTGATATCTACAAAGTAATGACAAATAAAAACCATTTTACAAAAAGAATCTGAGATATCAGAGAAGCGAAACTCAGATGAGTAATAAACTAACATAGCAGCTATCATAATATAATTCTTAGTTGTATTTAAAAAAACGAGAAATTAAACTTTGCCTACAGAAAATAATGTTATGTCTAGAGCCTGTCTGACCATCCTGCTCGGCATTTCTTATAATACACACATTAACAGCTGTTATAAAAATACCAATAATTAGGTTAGGTTGTAGATTTCTTTGATATGAATTATCTGTAAATGAGTTTTTTTCCATCAGAAATTCTGACTTATGTTTTCTTGTCAATCGAAATTGGAAAATGCGTATAATGTAACCAGCCTGTTTAACAAATCGAAGAAAAGCCAGATGGCCATCTTGTAGCGGAACTCTACAATATTTTGGTATTAACCACTTCACTAAATTCACAATGTCTCAAAATGCAAATAAACACTAATCGATGACTCTTGTTTAAATAGATAACTGATTTCAATATATTCTGAAAAGCATAGCTTTTACTCTTCCATCATAAATAGACAATGAACACTACTGTTACAAATTCGAATCACAGCTGCCTCAATTAAATATGTACGACGTTCCACTTGCTTCCTACAAATCAAACATCAGTAAATCCACTAGGAATAAACACTCGCTTTTCAAATTCCCAATGAAACACACGGAAGAACTTATTCACAACATTCTATCTACATTTATCCATCTATCTGTACTTTGATTTAACTCCAATTCCCTGCACAGAAAAAAAAATCTTGCATAACACAAGGAATAGCAGGAACACAACACCACAAACTAAGCGTTAGTGACGTCACAAAGTAGAGGCATTGTTTAGTGAACGACTAGATCCAATTTATAGCAACCACTTCCGGTTAACAAAAACGTCTCTATGGATAGAGGGGTTTCGTATAGTGAGGCAGCTTTGATTGGGGCGCTTGAGGACAAAAATTGTCTCCTGAGTGTGACTATTAATCGTATCCTGGGTACTATACGAACGTGTTAATATAAGGCTTTCCATTAGAAATTTCTGTGTGAACGTGATAACTATGACCTTAAGAAGATTTATATGGGTAGAGAGAGTTTTGTATCAAATTAAATCAGTTTATTCGCAATAAGTGTATAATAAAACATTGTTCGTTTTTCTCTATTAGAATCTTCCTTTGCGAATGGACAATTATAATCACTTACTATGTATCATTTTTAACTGTAATGTGGACACTCAAAAGTGCAGTTTAATGATCTAATTGAAATAAATGATTTGTCTTTTGAGACAGCTTGAAATTGGAAAGTATTAACATTTAAGTTATCCCAAAATTTGAATTATCAGTTGACTACTTAACTGTCAAATATCACCGTATTAAAGTAACCAAAACACAGATTAAAACCGATGGAGCTTTCAATATTGTAAATGAACAAAAACACAAAATATTTTTTTTCTCTTTTATTTGCGCAACGAATTGCTATCTAAGACTAATCGATGGACTCGCTCGGTAGTTATTTATCCCCAAGCCGATAAAGTATTAGCGCTCAAATGAATACACAGCTATACTAATCGTCCCTTCTCCGAAAGTCAGCGGGGTTTGGTGATAATAAATTGAATTGTCTCTAAGCAAATTATTATCATTCTAAACGCATCTAATTATTGTACTTTGTATACATAAGTGTTACCAATATTCTCATAAAGATAGAAAAACCCCGAGGAAAGTTTATGTTGCTGTTAAATATTAGCCTGTCAGCAAGCTAGTAGCTGGCTGATTGTGTAAAAGCTCTAGATAAGTGTCAGTAGACATCAAAGAAATAAGAAGAAAGAAAGGAAAAGTGTATTTCAACGAATGCGTTGCGACGGTTACGACAGCGATTGGTAAAATGTCAAAATATATGGGATTGTCATATTGTGAAGGATTTGAATTACATTGATTAAAAGCTGCAATACAACAAAGAACATCGGTTTTTGTAACAATCTTATCAAGTTCTTGATTCAAAACTACGAGTATAAATTTGAATGCAAACCTCATTTCTTTAAACTCTAGAGTATTATTCATAACTCTGCTAAAAAGTGTCACGTAGAAGATTGAATTTCCATTAAATATCTAGTCGTCTGAGTGTACTGAATCAGTAAGAATCTGGATACAACAATAACAACGGTCGTGCACTCGTGCCCATTCACTTGGAGGAATTTCTGTGAAAATCCCGAGGATTAAGAAATATTACAAAGGATTTTGAGTAATATTTTTGGCTTTAAGCATTGATTTATATATTTACTTTGAATTTCTGGAATTGTAGCTATAAATTTAAATAAAATATCTTATCATGGGAATTTAACTTATATTTGTACATAAACTCATGCCTTTTTCGTAGGCAAAAACTACAGAACACTACCTACGATCTTTACATAGCAGATGCTGTTAAAATTATCTATGTAATATTGGTGTTCTGTAGGTTGCCTCAGCCTTACCTTTCAGGGCATACTGGAGTGATGTTAATGTGTGTCTGTTTTTCAAATAAGTAGAAAAGACAAAAACGACAGTGATTTATTTAATAACAAAACAATGTGCGAAGTAACGAGAATGGATAAAGTGAGAAATGAGTATATTAGAGGAAGTTTAAAAGCGGCGCCAGTGAAAGAAAAAGTTGAAAGGCAACCGTTAGTCCTGGTATGTTAATTTGATGAGGAGGGATGAATCGCATTTTACTGGATGAGTTATGACTATAAATGTGGATAAATGGAGAGGGAGGGTAATGCCAAAGAAAAGATGGATGGACGTGTGAGAAGTGATATGAAACAAAAAGGAGTCAGTGATAGCGTTACGGGGGACAGGACGGTATGGAAGAAGAAAATGTGTTGCACCGAACACAATAGTGATGACATGAGAGAAGACAGATGATGATGATGATTAAAAGATAGTGGTGCACTTTGCCGTGTACGAAATAACATAATACCATAAGCTTTTATTGTGTACTTAACACAGTTCAGTCATTACATATAAACCTATCTCTGTCCATTCCAGGTTGCCTGGAAGAGATCGCGGAATACGATAAGGGCATCAGTTATGTTTTTTTTTAACTTTATGGTTGCGTCTAAGTACTGTTTTTAACTTGTTGTATAATAAAATATAAACAAATATAAATACCTATTTCCTCCAACTATGCTTTAATTTCATCACAATCACACTAAAAACTCAGTACAAAGCGAGTCTTTAATGCACTAGAGCAATAAAAATGTATGAAATTTCATTATTGCACAGTTTATTTTTTAATCGCACCAAAAGGTGCCAATATCAATGGATTAGCTCTATTCAGCCAGCCGATATCAATACTTGTTGTTTTTACGTACGTATTATTCGTTTCTATCCTACTTGTTCTAAATTTAAAAAATGATTGCTGCTAACTCTGATTTAAAAATGAAAGAAATTTAAAAAAGTGATTTGGCGGGAACTTTGTTAATTTTGCTTGACAATATTTTGGGAAACGATAAAGTGTGATACTATCTGATTTTGAGTGCTTCGGCTTCGAATTAAAATGGAATCATCTAGCGACACATTAACTCCGGAAAACATTCTAAATGAAGCCGACAGTGTTATAGAAAATCTTTTAATTTCAATAATTAAACTTCTATTTTAACTGTTTGATATGAGTTTCTTTTATCTACTATTCCTATAGGTAACAGTTGAAAGAAAAGCAGATTATGCACCTCGCATAATCTGCTTTTCTTTGCCCTCGCGCCTGTTAGATTAGAGCCCTCGCTTACGCTCGGGCTCTAAATCAGGCACTCGGTGCAATAATAAATTACTTTGTGCTCGATGTAATAATCTACTATTAGATACTTACAAAACTACGTAAAAGTATAGGGCCACTTTGATGGCCTATTAATATACTGACTGCTGGGACACAGGCCTCCACTCTGTGAGAAGGGATGAGCCGTAATCCACCACGCGGGCCCAGTGCGATGGATATCACATGTCTTCAAATTTTTGGATCTAGGAAATTAAAAGGAAAACTATCACAGCTAAGTAGGCTGTATAAGTTTACGAGTAATAGTCGACCAACTTATAAAACGTACTTGGAAAAGTAAAAAAAATATATATTAATGTATGGGGACAACAGTTTTCAAACGGCAAAGTTAATTTTGTACCTTCGTTAGAGCAGCGTTTGGTGCTTTCATTGTTTATGAACGTTAGTAATGTTACCTATTTATGTTAGTGAATGTTGCTGTTTATATGGAACCCTCTGTTTGCGATTCAGACTCGCACTTGGCCGGTTTTTTAGGTCATTGCTGTTAAAGGCAACGGAACAGGAAAAGCTAAAAGAAATATATATTTGAATAATTAAATTACAACAGGATCAAAAGGATTTTAATGGATTGGGTTATAAAACATTTTTATGTTTTAAACGAGATATTGTTACAGCCTCGCTCGTCGGAAGCGCTAACAGCAGAGCTCTATGGTGGTCCAGGGATCGATTCCCAGGCTCGCTCTAGTGTTATTGGGTTTTTTCATCTGAAATTTCTCAATAGCGCCTGCCCCCCTAGCCAAGTTACTTGACAAACGTTTCGTATAGAATCTCTTTTTACAATCGTTAATGCCTTTTATTTGTATGGTCCGACCACGTGACTTAATGTTCAGATGTGTCATTCCCATACATTAATTAATTTTCTACGCGTTATCGAATGTAGATTGTCTACTTGGCTACAGGTAGTCGTGTCGAAATGAGCCCAGTTCACGGCAAATAATTCTCCTCCTGTTAAATGGAACTTGAACGTAACTGGCGACATAATTATGAGTGTACTGAACATAAACCTTTGCCCCATGACGTTGTTTTTTTTTTGTTTTAATTTTGGTGTTTTTTGGTAGTTAGCTTGTGGCGGAGCAGTGGTGGCTCAGTGGTAAAGACCTCGACTTACAAGTTGTAGGTCGTGGGTTATAACCCAGGCAGACGCTTTCCTTTGTGTAAATTATTTTATCACCATTTATCTCAATACGGTGCAGGAAAACATCAACCAAAAATTCTAAGACATATGACATCCACCAATATGCACTGGGCCCGCGTGATGGATTACGGCCCATTCCCTCTCACAGACAGGAGGCCTGCACGTACAACGGACCAAATGCGAGTCTAAGTTCGGCAAGGGGGTCCATCTATCCTATCTTATCCCTGTGGCAAAATAATACAAGTAAAATTTAAAAATTTAAAAAACCCCCGACACATTTATCTTGCGAAAACATCCCGATTCAAACAGTAAAACGCCCATAACTTTTGAACGGCTGAACCGTTTTTTTTTAAACATAGCTAAGAACACTCTCGACACAATCACCTTTCCAACAAAAAAAACTAAATCAAAATCGGTTCATCCGTTGAGGCGCTATGATGCCACAGACAGACACACAGATACACAGATACACAGATACACAGATACACAGACACACAGATACACAGATACACAGATACACAGATACACAGATACACAGATACACAGCAACACACTTCAAACTTATAACACCCCTCTTTTTTCCGTCGGGGGTTAAAAAGCCGCACGAGTCAATCTCCAAGATTAAGCAACGCTTGTCAAGGTCAGTCCCCGGATGGGTGGTCAACTATACATAGTGGTATTTCGTCGTGCCTCGGCAAGAATTTGTAGATCTCTGATAGTCAGAAGCTTGGAAATCTGAGACCAGTCTTGCCAAGGGGCATTGTGTTACCCAGTTACGTGGTCGTGGAAGTCAGGTAGGCGGTCGCTCCATGTAAAATACTGGTACTCAGCTGCATCCGGTTACAGCAGATTGATTGAAGGTTTATAGACGTAGACAACTAGGGGCTTACTTAGGGTCTATTCATGTTACTTAGCACATATTTTGGCCAAAGAAGACTAACTCTAACTACGTAAAGAAGCGACACTCACCTCACCATGCAGATTTATCGGATCCGTGCCCACTCGACCCGCTTAGGCTCGACCCGAAGAATAATACCAGATGATTTACTACCAATTCAGTGCCATTTGTACAGTCAGGCAAAGTGATATTTTAATTCTAAATAACTTATTAAGTTTTTATAGATAGAATATTAAAAAATTGTATTGAAAACATCTTTTAATTGTTTTATTCTTACTTGAATGTTGATTATTTATAGAAAATTGATTATTTTTAATTTTTTGATTTTGTGTTCGATTTAGTACCTCCGTGTTAACGTGATAATAATTACTTATAAGGACTATAGTGATTCAATAAATACCACCGTGCGACAATAATCTGTGATTTTTACTATAAATTACAAAGTGACTATACTATATTAATAAACGCAAAAGTACTTGTTTAATTATTAACATATTTATCCAAACATTATTTAAATTATATACTCTCTGGTGCAGGCGTTAAATTGACACTTTTCTGTCTGACTACACATCGAATTTTTACAGAAATTTCCAGGTATTATTCTTCGGGTCGAGCCTAAGCGGGTCGATTCTAAGTGGACCCAATTTATCGTCGTGACGAGGCAGTCAACCAGGCAGTAAAGCCATGCTGCACGCACACGTTTGCACGTGTACACACTTTATGCATTTTATGTAGTAGTAGGCTATTCCGTGTGTACGGTTGTATGGAGTGTCGGGAGCCTGCTTTGGCCGAACATTATTCCCGTACAAAACTACAAGTGTGAGATAGAGACGGAAACATATCTAAGTCAAAGCACGTGCTTAGTAATGTCTATAGGGACCCCAATGAGGGTGGTTTAGAAAATATCTTCCCATTCGAATACATATGACATCCACCAACCCACATTAGGCCCGCGTGGTGTATTACGGCCTATTCCCTCTCACAGAAAGAAGGCCTGTGTCCCAGCAGTGGGAACATTAAAAGTGCTGATGATGATGATTTCCCTATTATTACCTTAGCAATCTGTAAAATGGACCATTTACTGGTCAATGGACATCAGACAGGCAGTTGATATATGTAAAACACTGGTACTCAGCTGTATCCAGTTATGATAGAAGCCAACCCAAACACAGTTGAGAAAAATGCTAGGCAGATTGATTACCAAAGTTATCACTAAATTCGTCACAATACTTCGTGTACTTTTTCTTCTCAACCCTTTACTTCAACAAGCCCATACATTTCTTAGTGACGAAGCAGTCGGGATAGCGAAAATTTTGTACGCCGTGTACTCAGTGGCCCTTTAAAACAAAGAATTTTTCTTTTCTTCTCATCCCTTTACTTCAAAACTTTCACCAAGTCCATACATTTCTTAGTGACGAAT